>CM044014.1:59503893-59671393 GCA_024085815.1 Flaveria linearis | reverse complement strand
CCACCCCAAAAACCCATGCGGTGTCCCCATTAGTCTGTACAAATGATGATTGATTATCGATTACTAGTTTCACCGTCACATCATTTCTATCTTTTCGTGAATATATAATATAACTATTGTTCTTATGATCTGTATTATTTCGTTAGATATTTGAAGAAGCTAAGAAATTCTGCTATGAAACTGGTGTGAAAGTTGCTGTTGCATATGGTGGTGCACCGATTTATCCTCAGGTTTATATACTTTTAAATCATTAACAAACACTATTTTATGGTTTTAATCATTAACAAACGTGCGATTCAGTTCATCTTTTTTTCTAATCTGCTTAATTAGTCTTTGTAATCTGTTATCTTTAATCTTGATTCAGAACGTGTTGACTTTAATCTTTGTGGAGACAAAACGCAGCGCAGATTCTTTGGAAAACTGGTTATGCAGGGTCGGTTTCCTTCTTCCACCGTGCACAACTATCCCTTCTTCTTCCTCAACCGCAATAAGAAACTCCCAAACCTAACAAAATCAAAACACCACCCCCAAATTCAATAGCAATGCATGACGTATAATCGGTACGCCTAATAGGCTAATAGTAAACTCAATTCAAATAGTATGCACTCCTCAAACACCAAAAAAACCCCAAATCTAATAGCAACACAGAATGTATAATTGGCATGAATATCAGTAGACTTGATAATGTAATACCTTATCACTAAGAACATCAGCTTTGTTGTGACGGATGTACTTGTAAAGCCCGAGGCGAACTGCAACCCGAGCGAGTTTTTCACCACTAACATTGCGCGCACGGAGTTCAAAGAGTTTACCAGCGTCGATATCGGGGTAACTCAAGAAGAAAAAGCTTGAGATTGCGAGCCCAAGAGCAGAATCACCGAGGTCATGACATTCAAATCTGGAAGCTTCGGCTTTTGATAATGATCTCCCGAACCCGACATTGTTTTCGAATTAACGCGTTTTTGGAATGACGAAGGCTGAAAAATCTCGAGTGTGGATTATGAAATTGAGAATTTTTAGTTTGGAAATGGATATGCCGATTGTTTGAAGGTGAAATGTATATAAGGTGAAATTCTGGGGAACAAACCGTCACGGTTTGGCCTCCACGTGACGGTTTGTGCCGGGAATCACGGCCTTTTGTCAAAATCACGTCTACGTCGTACCGTGTACCCTAGATGTCACGGTTTGTCCTCCACGTGACGGTTTGGTGACCGCTTTTCAACTTTAACAGCCCATTTTGTCATTTTGTCGTTTTGTTGTCAGGAGGTCACGTGACTACCAACCCGAACCTTGAAAGCAAGACCATGCTGTCACGGGGACAAACACCCCAAACCGTGACACTAAGTCCATGCGGTCACGCTTAGGAGCCAAAATGTGACCGCAAGACCTAACCGTGACCTTTTGAACCAGCCCACCCCCAAAAACCCATGCGGTGTCCCCATCAGGACCCAATTATTATTATTATTATTATTATTATTATTATTATTATTATTATTATTATTATTATTATTATTATTATTATTATTTATCATTTCACACTCAATTAACAGAGAAATTTAACAGAGAAATTTAATAGAAGTGTACATAGTGGTTATTTTTTTCATTCAGCAGAGTCAGTCAGATACATAATCAAACAGCCAAGTTTCAGTCAGATGCAGACTCAGTCAGAACTTCTTACTGGGTCAGCTTCTGACTCAGTCAGATATTACTCAGTCAGCACAATCAAACAGCCCCTAACTACAAATAAACACATAGTGTGATTAATTATGATTGGTGGGTATGTGATATAGTGTGATGTGTATGGTGTGGGTGCCTCCTCCACCACCCTAATCATAATGTTAATGTTGCTTTGTAATAAAAACAAAAAAAAAAACTCAAATCTATTAACCATATATTTACATACTAAAGTTGTATTATATTTCGAGCTTGAAAAACTACACCCTCGAGCCTTCGTAAGTCAAACGAGTCAAGGTTCATCTTAAACAAAATCGAGCTTGACTCAAATCGTTAACGCCCCTAACCAACAACAAAAGAATCTCACTCCACCTCTATCAGTTTTGTTAGTAACATAACTAATATTTTCAAGACCAGACCGAACCATTCTGGTCAAAGATGAAGCCGGAGTCATCGGTGGTTCGGTCATGCATATGCAGGCTGGTCTTGAATTCATACTTGAAACCGGGTTGAACTGGTACCCGTTTAGATATTCTTGGGTCAAATTCGGGAAAATTGGGACTGAGATCATTTTATAGAAGCAGCTTCAAGAAGTCAGTAAGGGGCCGATGTGGGTTGAGTTATTGGAGAACAGGACTAGAACAGATTAGCATGAGTTTGAAAAGATTCACAAATTACCACATGTTCTAGCAATTAATTTGTTTTACACGTGAATTTAAATAAAATAAATTAGTTTTATACTACATCAGTGGTGGAATCGAAAAACTTTTCCCAAGGCCGACTCAATATGTCTAGAGCCTTAAAGCGAAACAAAATTTTGAGACCCTCACCTATATGTTATTCCTAAATACCTTTGGCTCAAACCGACGACATAAACAAATTTGTTTATAGTGTGACAGAAAACAACTTAGGGCAGAAAACAACTTAATTAACTTAAACATCATCAACCAGAAAAAAAGAGCATATTAAATGATAAACAAGTAACAATCGATTAAAGTAAAGAGAAGAATCAATTGTAAAGTAGACTAAAATCAAAACAAACAACAATAGATTACATAAGCAGAAGAACAATGATAGATTAAAACAATTGAACATGAATCAAGATTAGAAAAAAATAGTTAGTAGATCAGATGATTAATTGCAAAAGAGAATTTAGAATTGATGAACTTAAAAGAACTGTCAACATTGAATACTCAATGAACTTTTGGTGAACAAGTTTCGTAAGTCAACCTCGATGAACCTAGTTTTGTATGTTGACCTCGATAAACCTTCAAGGATTTTGTTATCCTTCGATAATTTTGTTATCCTTCGATAATTTTGTTATCCTTCTCATTTATTTCTAAAAACGTATGTTTTTATTTTAAAATTTGAAGACCCTTAAATTTTAGGGGCGTAAAGTGGTTGTTTTAGTTGTTTATACTGTAAAGACGCCCTTAACTTTTCCCATAGTTTTGGTAATCTTTTATTTTAATATTCTAACAACTCAGATGTAATATATCAGGAATAGTCAAGGTTTGGGCCATTTAGGGGTCACAAAATAAAAAAAAACTTTGTCATTAGATAGAAAAACACAATAAAAATATAGTATTATTAAAATATGTTTCGAAACCGCTCCACCACATCTTGTATTATAATTTTTGCAAAGAGTATTTTTCAACATAGCAAATGCAAAGCATCGGTCATATACTTATCACTCATCTAGTTATGCAAATCCATCTTGTTATGCAAATCCATCTTTAAATACAAGTTATGTTTTATCTTACGCTCTTAAATTAATAAATGCATAATACTATAATAGAATATGAGAATTGACTAGGTTTTAGGTTTTTAATTCTAGTATTTTACAATCTATACAAGTAACACAATATTTATTTTGATTTTTATACAACTTATTAATTACTATTTTTAATTTAGAAAAACCTTATTTAATTTAATATAAATCAACAGGCAATAAAGATCATAACTGCCTTTTTTAAGAAAACAATGGTGTCAATCGTGGAAAAAGATTGATGTTAATTGAAATTCACGTATCATACGTTCTACTTGAAACCGGAAAAAAATGGTGTCAGTTGATGAGGAGGCCCCCGAGGAGGAGGAGGAACCCGAGGAGGAACCTGAAGAAGAACCCGAGGAGGAACCCGAGGAGGAACCTGAAGAAGAACCCGAGGAGATGGAAGGTGATAGCGACGGGTCGGATATCGTTGATTGATTTTCTTTTTCTTTAAATGACTTGGACTATGTAGTGTTTCTTTCTTTTGAAACCTATGTGGGAAGGGTTGTTTCCCCACCCGAACGACAAACTTAAATTTTGACATTGGTGAATACATTGTGACTCATTTACAATTTATTTATCTTGGTTATCATTTTTGTTATGAATGTTATGGTTGTGATGATTCATTGTTTCTTATTATTTACCGTACTTCAATGAGATAAATGTGTTTGATGTTGCTCATTATTGTATTTGTGAATGTAAAGTGACAAATGGACGTCCGTGGACGTGGACGTGGTCGTGGGCGTGGGTGCGGACGTGGCGCCGGAGATCAAGGCGGCGGTGCTATCAACATGACCCCTGCTGAATTAGCTGCCCTGATAAACGAACATGTTAAGGCAGCGGTGGCTGCTGCCCAACCGGGACAGCCAGCAGGTAAACGATAATAGAAAGTTAAATCAAATGCCATAGTTAATCGTATAGGATATTTGATCAATGTTTATCGTGTTAAAGCAGGACCACCAGTGTGTACTTATAAGTCCTTTATGGATTGTAAGCCACACACCTACAGCGGGACTGAGGGAGCTGTAGGGCTTGTACGATGGTTTGAGAAGACAGAATCTGTTTTCTCCAAGTGCAATTGTCCACCTGTCGATCAGGTGAAATATGCCACCGGGACCTTGGAAGGTGCCACGTTATCCTGGTGGAATGCACAAGTGCAAATGCTAGGGCAAGCTATGGCAAATGAGCTTCCCTGGAATGAATTCAAGGAGATGATGACCGAGGAGTACTGTCCTCGAAATGAAGTGCAAAAGCTAGAGATGGAGTTCTGGCAACTTAAAATGCAGGGCTCGGAAATCGAGGCCTACACTACCCGAACTCATGAATTGGCCACTCTATGCCCGGGAATGGTGAATAAGATGCATAAGCGGGTGGAGCACTACATTCGGGGGTTGGTGCCCGAAATTCAGAGCATGGTGACTGCCTCCAACCCTACTACAATTCAGCAAGCTATTCGTTTAGCTCACAAGCTGTCCGATCAAGCAGTGGAGCAAGGACGTTTACCGAAACAGGGCGCTGTGGCGAGCGTGCCCGATAAAAAGAGGAAGTGGGATGCTTCCAACAGCAACAAATCATCATCATCCAGTGGCCAACATCAACCTCAGCAACAACAGCCGGTTCAACAACAACAACGGAGGTTCGATAACAACCGTAACTTCAACCAGACGGCTTCAAACAATCAAGGACCCAGCGGCTATGGTGGTAAACAACCAAGGTGCACTCGGTGTAACTGCCACCATGTGGGAAGGTGTGAAAACTTCAAGTGTCAGCGCTGCGGTAAGATGGGACACGTAGCCAAGGACTGTCGTGGTGAGTTGGTAACGAAGCCACAACAACCTCAGGAGACTCCCAAGGGTTGTTTTGAATGTGGGAAGGAAGGACATTACAGGCGAAACTGCCCGCAACTGAGGAAAAATGGTAATGGCAATAATGGCAATGGTCACAATAACAACAACCAGGGCAACAACAACAATGATGGCAATGGCAATGGGAATGGTGGTAACAACAATGGAGCCAAAGGGAGGGCCTTCGTCATTGGCTCAGGTGAGGCTCTAAATGACCCTACGACTGTTACTGGTAGGTTTTCTATCAATGGATGTTTTGCTACGGTACTATTTGATACTAGAGCCGATAGGAGTTTCATATCCTTAAAGTTCTGTAGTCTTTTAAGTGATATTCCCTCTACCTTAGAATCTAAATACATCGTAGAATAGGCCGACGGTAAACAAATCCATGTAAAGCATATCCTCATAGATTGTAAGATAGAGCTTGCTGGTCATACTTTCGCTATAGATCTTATGCCTGTTACACTAGGAAGTTTCGACGTTGTGATTGGCATGGATTGGCTCTCTAGTAAGCAAGCGGAAGTCATATGTCACGAGAAAATCATACGAATTCCTGTTGGTGATGAAATCCTTACAGTCAGGGGTGATAGGGGTGGTGCAGTGATAGGCGTCATCTCTTACATAAAAGCACAAAAGTTGTTACGAAAAGGTCGTTTGGCTATTCTGGCACTCGTCACCGATAAGCAACCGGAAGAAAGGAGAATGGAGGACATACCTGTGGTACGAGACTTTCCAGAGGTGTTTCTAGAGGATCTTCCTGGACTACCACCTCACCGTCAGGTGGAATTCCAAATCGAACTGACTCCCGGTGCAGCCCCGATTGCAAGGGCACCTTATCGATCAACACCGAACGAACTACAGGAGTTATCATCATAACTTCAGGAGCTTTTAGATAAGGGCTTTATTCGACCTAGCACTTCTCCTTGGGGAGCCCCTGTCCTCTTTGTTAAGAAGAAAGATGGCCCGTTTCGAATGTGCATCGATTATAGGAAGTTAAACAAAGTCACAGTCAAGAACTGATACCCTTTACCTCATATCGACAATTTGTTTGATCAACTTCAGGGATCAAGCTATTATTCGAAGATTGATTTGAGATCTGATTATCATCAACTTAGAGTCCGAAAAGAAGACATCTCCAAAACTACGTTCCGTACTCGTTGTGGTCATTATGAGTTCTTGGTCATGCCTTTTGGGTTGACTAATGCACCTGCGGTGTTCATAGACCTCATGAACCGCGTGTGCAAACCCTATCTCGATCAGTTCGTCATTATGTTTATCGATGACATACTGATATACTCTAGGACCAAGGAGGACCATGAAAAGCACTTACGATTGATCTTATAACTATTGAAGAATGAGCAACTGTACGCTAAATTCTCCAAGTGTGACTTTTGGATACGAGAAGTGCAATTTCTAGGTCACATTGTTAATGAGAAGGGGATACATGTTGATCCTGCAAAGATTGAGGTGATAAAGAATTGGACTATACCCAAAACACCGAGCGAGATAAGGCAATTTCTGGGGTTAGCAGGGTATTACCGACGATTCATAGAGGGATTCTCTAAGATCGCACAACCTCTCATAGCCTTGACCCACAAAGGAACGACATACAAATGGGATGAAAGTCAAGAAGCGGCTTTTCAGCTATTAAAACAAAAACTCTGTAGTGCACCGATATTGGCACTGCCAGAGGGAACGGATGATTTCGTGGTGTATTGTGACGCATCCATTCAAGGATTGGGTTGTGTCCTGATGCAGTGAGATAAGGTGATAGCCTACGCCTCGAGACAACTAAAAGTTCACGAGAAGAACTATACCACCCATGACTTGGAATTGGGTGCAGTGGTTTTTACCTTAAAGATTTGGAGACATTACTTGTACGGTACCAAATGCACTATCTACACCGATCATAAGAGTCTTCAACATATCTTTGAGCAAAAGGAGTTGAATATGAGGCAACGACGTTGGGTGGAGCTTCTGAATGATTATGATTGCGCTATCAAGTACCATCCTGGAAAGGCGAACGTTGTTGCCGATGCCTTAAGCCGGAAAGAAACAGTTAAACCCAGGCGGGTGCGAGCCTTACAGCTTACAATCAGTACTCATCTGCCTGAACAAGTTAAGGAAGCACAGATAGAAGCCTTAAAAGCAGAAAATGTTGGTTCTGAATCATTAAGGGGAATGGATAAACAACTAGTGGTGAAAGAGGATGGAATTTAGTACTTCATGAATAGACTTTGGGTACCTGTCTACAGAAATCTGAGGGAATTAGTTATGAGTGAGGCACACAAATCTAAGTATTCTATACATCCTGGATCTGACAAGATGTATCATGATCTAAAGGTGCACTACTGGTGGCCTAACATGAAGGAGGATGTAGCTACGTATGTGAGCAAGTGTTTGACCTGCTCGAAAGTAAAGGTAGAATACCAAAAACCATCCGGACTTTTACAAGAACCCGAGATACCAATGTGGAAATGGGAACAAATCTCCATGGATTTTATTACTAAGTTACCCCGGACTAATACTGGTTGTGACACAATATGGGTTATTGTGGATCGGTTGACAAAGTCTGCTCACTTCCTTGCAATTAAGGAAACGGATAAGATGGAGAAGTTAACCCGACTGTACCTTAAGGAAATCGTTTCGAGACACGGTGTACCGATCTCGATTATTTCTGACCGTGACGCTCATTTCACGTCACACTTCTGGCAATCACTGCAGAAATCTTTGGATACGCGATTGGATATGAGTACTGTTTATCATCCATAAACTGACGACCAGAGTGAGCGTACCATACAGACTTTAGAGGATATGCTACGTGCTTGTGTGATTGATTTCGAGAATAACTGGGAAGTTCACCTGCCATCGGTGGAATTTTCTTATAACAACAGTTATTACACTAGCATACAGGCAGCACCTTTCGAGGCCTTGTATGGGAGAAAATATAGATCACCAGTTTGTTGGGCTGAAATTGGTGATAGTCAACTAACAGGTGCCTAGCTAATACATGGGACAACCGAGAAGATTGTGCAGATACGGAACCGTATGGCTGTAGCGCGAGATAGACAGAAATATGCTGACAAGAGACCAAAACCTTTAGACTTTCAGATTGGCGACAAGGTCTTATTGAAGGTCTCACCATGGAAAGGCGTAGTTCGGTTTGGCAAGCGAGGGAAGCTAAATCCAAGGTATGTTGGACCATTCGAGATATTGGAAAGAATAGGTCCAGTGGCCTATCGACTAGCCTTACCTGATTCACTGAGTGGAGTCCACGATGTGTTTCATGTTTCAAATCTGAAGAAGTGTCTATCTAACGAAACACTAATTGTACCACTAGAGGACGTTCAAGTGGATGAACAATTACGCTTTATCGAAGAACCAGTCGAGGTGATAGATCGTGAGGTGAAAACACTTAAGCAAAGCAAGATACCCATAGTCAAAGTTCGTTGGAACTCGCGACGTGGACCGGAATTCACGTGTATCCTCAACTATTCGAAAAGACGATGCCTGCAGACGAAGGTATTGATTTGAATTTCGGGACGAAATTTCTTTCAACATGGGGATGATGTGACAACTCATCCAAAACTCACTAGATTTTGATTTCTGTGTGCCAATGCAGTAGACCAGTGATGGAACACTCTCACCATGTAACGCAATTTTCAGGACGAAAATTCTTTCAACATGGGGATAATGTGACATCCGGTAATTTTCCGTTACCAAAACTCCGTTAGTTCCGTTAAGTCTTGCATACACGTGTCGTGAGCACACACTAGTTGTCGTTTAATGTTGGTGACCTAATAATAATTAATAATGTTAAATTAATGATAATCTAGTTGATTAGATGATTGTTGTGTTATGCTTATGTGTTTACGCGACTTAAATATTAATGGTGAATTTTATCGCGTAACGTGGAAACGTGGGTGTAAATTCGTATGTTTGTGTTTTATAAAGATAAAAATATACAATTGTTATTATGGGTTTATATGTTTAGTATTGTGATTAAAAAACAATTAAAAAGTGTTTAAAAGAGAGCCTTTTTATAAAAATATAAAACACAAGGGTTAAAAGGTAATTCTTGTAAATTAATTAAAACAAAACAAACCCAACCCTAATCCCCCACCCTTGCGGCCGCGATCTCCATTCCACATACACACACTTCGATTTTTGCAGCCAAGAACAACAATTAAAGCTTGATTTTGGCTAGTTTCAAGGATTGCAACAAGTTAGAATCATCAAATACAAGCCATACACGTTTAAAGGTTAGGCTTTTGCAAGTTTTTATGGTTTTTCAATTTGGCCGAACCCTTATTCGAAAATTGGGTTCAAAAATGTCAAAATTGTTGTTGTTTGATGATGTTAGTAGGTTAGTTTGATAGTATACATGTTGTTTAACGTCGATTATGCAAGAATGATACGTTTTTGTTGAAATGTTCATGGACTTTAATTCAAGATGAACCATAATTCAAAATTGATGTTGATTATATGAAATTGATGGTTGGTTGATGATGTTATGACATTAGTTTGGTTGGATGAATGCTAGAATACATTGATCTTGCAAGAAATTGGTTAATTGAAGGTTTTGTTCATAGGTTACTAATAATAGTAACTTTATTTGCATGATATGATGATTTGATGATAAAGTGATGTTGTTGATGTGTTTAGGATGACATATGTATACTAGATTGATGATATGTATGCTAGAAAACCAAGAATGAATAATGTAGTTCATAGATTTCCAAAAGTAGTAACTTTTTAGATATGGGATTGATGAATTATGATATGTGGATGTTGTTGATCTTGCTTAGATGTTATTATGAACTTTATATGGCATATTATTGATGAATGCATGTATACATTGGGTGTATGATAGATTATGGGATGTACTTTCCCAAAAGGGAAACTTAATTTGCACAAAGTTTGAAGGATGATAGTTTGAGCATGTTTGGGACATTAGGAGCATGTTAGTATGTCCATGGATGATTTCTAAGGCGATAGAACCTGTTAAATAGGTTGTATGGAATGCCAATTTGGTTATGTGTGATTTATGTGCTTTGATGATCATGTATGATGTTGAATGTGGATTAGTAACTAGGACATTATGTTTGGGACTGAAAATTGATCATCTTGGTGTATGTTGAATGCAATGGACATGTTGAATGTGTTGTTGGTCAGTATGGATGATGTCACACCCCCGCTGATAGCGGAAACACAGGGATGCGAGCTAGACGGGATCGCCATAACACATGGTATACGATAGATTAGCAATATAAATATGATGACAAGCGTATCATGACGACACCCAAACACAAATGGAGACTTGTGTTGTGTTCAGCCAATGATCACGACAGCATAGCCGTAAGCACAACAAACAATGATCACATAAGCATTAATGATAACTTGCAATGTAAATTCCCACAACCAGGGAACAAGTATACAATGTACAAGTTTAAGCAACCAAGATGTTCCAAAAATTAATGTTTAACAAAAATGCTTAATTCTCCAAAAATATATCCTAGGGTCTCCTCTAAAAGGCAGCGCTCCTAGAACTTCAATTACCTTGATCACTTGAAAAGAGATGCTCAAAACAGTCAACATAATTGTTAGTGAGCTTTGCAGGTTTTAAGTAATAAAAGATGTTAAGATATAAACAGTGAGTAAGTTTAATAAGAGCTACCGCAACTACACTTATGCATAGGCGGTTTTACCAGTTATAAATAGCTACAGCCAAACCTATTCATCGGTTCCACACGGGAATTGATGGATGTAAAGTGAGCATTCCCAAAGCGTAAATAGTTTAATATGACGTAGCAAGATCCACAAAGCGCATACGTATAGATTATAACCAAATCAATCCTTAGGTCCCATTACCGGGACTAATGGTTGTATTGAAAGATTTTCCATAGCATAATAAGTTTAACATGACGTAGCAAGATCCACAAAGCGCATACGTATAGGTTACAACCAAACCAATCCTTAGGTCCCATTACTGGAACTAATGGTTGTATTGAAAGACAAGTTTCACATGACGTAGCAAGATCCACGAAGCGCATACGTATAGGTTACAACCAAACCAATCCTTAGGTCCCATTACCGGGATTAATGGTTGTAATGGATGCTCAGCAAAGAAGAACCACAAAGTAGACCCACAAAGAAGAACCACACCGCCGAGAGCATCCAAGATCAATAGCATTCACAAGTAACATCATATAGCACATAGCATCAAAGTAATAGCTCATAGTAATGTAAAGCCACCAAGTAACATACAAGGTAGCAACATAGCATAGAGTCAAGAGTCATAATAACATCATTCAACAAGATAAGCAAGATAAGTTAACCATAAGAGTTGCAGAAGACTTCCACTAAGGAAGATGCTTGAAAATGTGTTAAGTAAGCGAGCATTCTTTTCCCCCAAGTTTGAAAATGTTTAAAAGTTATATAAGCATGAAAAGGGGCTACGAAACTCACGGAATAGATGATAAGCACGTATGATGAATATTCCCAAAGGTAGGGTGCTATGAACGGTCAAACACCTATTGACAATTACTAACAAGCATTAATATGAGCGTAAGGAGTAAGATTACATTCAATTAGTTCAGGCTGTTTCGGTTCGGTCGTGGGTAACACTTGCACACAAACACACACAATAGATCTTATGTAGATCTAGATACTAGTAACGTTGCCATTGTCGATAACATTTGTGTAAAAGGGTTATTGTTGTTAGAGAAATATTTAGTAAGCACTTGTGTTATAATTGTTTGTAATTAATTGTAAAATGTTAAGTTGATTTGGTTTGACATAACATTAATAAGTTAAATAGTATTAATCTTAAAGATCGTCATTAGTAATGGCAACCGTGTCGATGTCACCTTAACATCACACGACAGCACACACCGCCCACAGAAGGAATTCACACACAATGACTCCATTTGCACGCCAGGACTAGACGCACGACTGGACACTCCGTTCGCACAAATCAACTCTCAGTCGTGCGAATCAGCTTCATTCGCACGATTGAACTCCTATTCATGTGACTAAGCATTCAGTCGTACCACACAGCACCCCAATTGCACGACTCAACCTTCCATTCGCACGACTCAACCCTCAGTCGTACGAATCAGCTACGTTCGTACGACTGAACCTTCATTCGTATGACTGTATCTTCAGTCGTGCGATACACACAGTCGCACATCATCCGCATTGACCTAATCGCACACACTCTCAATCGCATGCATTCAATCGCACGACACAATCATACGCGTGGACTCAGTCGCACGACTCACCCCAGTCGCACCACTCAGTCACACGATAGACTCAGACGCATGGACTCAGTCGCACGACTCACTCAGTCGCACGGATCAGTCGCCTGAAAGGCCTAGTCGCCCTGTACAGCAGGTCGCGACTGTTGAAGCTTCGAGCAGCGTCTAGCTGCTCCGGGCACGGGTTTCGCACATCAAGAACCTCCAGAATTCATTTTCTAACATGTCTAAACATAAAACACACTAAAAACGTAACACACAATCCCACACGACCTCATGTGCTCGGATGAACCTGAGCACCCGCAACCCTAGAAAACGCAGAAGTGAAAACGAGCAATAAACGAGACAACCAAGGTTTTCTACCTGCTAGAAGTAAGTATTCACGATGATAACCAAGAATTGACGGTGAAAACGCAACAAACGTGACGGATTTTGGTGCTAGATCGAGAGAAAAATGGAGAAGAAGGTGAAGAAGAAGAAGGTAAGAATGAGGAGGCTAGGGATGGTAAGGGGTTTATATACCCAGCCCTAGTTTCACAATATGATATGTTTAGTCCCCGTACTTTGCCCTTGAGTTCCCAAATTTTGTTTCGGTTGAAAACGTTATTAATTAGGCTTGTTTTATTAATGATAAAATGTTGTTAATGATATTTATAATTTAAAAATGGTTTTATTTGTGACATTATGTTCATATAAAAACGATGCGTTCAATGATAACGGGGGCAATCTTAGAAAACGTTTTAAGATGATAACAACGCATGCAACGATAGCACAAGCATAAGGATAATCAAGCAAGCAACCAAGTATAATATCCACATAGACGGGTTATAAAGATGAGGGATGACTGACAACAAAAGTTAACAGAACACGTCAATAGACGGACCTTTGGTGACGGATGTCACAGTATCCCCAGTTGAGGGAATTTCGTCCCAAAATTCAACTGGTGCTAGGTCCAAGAGTGTCATCCTCGAATAGATGTGGATATTTACGCCTCATCTGATCTTCATGTTCCCACGTAAACTCTGGTCCCCGTTTGGAGTTCCATCTCACGCGGACGATCGGTATCTTACTGCACCTTAAGCGTTTGACCTTTCGGTCCATGATCTCGATAGGTTCTTCGACAAAATGAAGCTTTTCGTCAATCTTGATTTCCTCAATTGGCACATGTAGAGTTTTATCTACCAGGCACTTTTTGAGGTTTGATATGTGAAATGTGTCGTGTACACCGCAGAGTTCTTGTGGCAACCTTAACCGGTAAGCCACCGGACCGATTCTTTCTGTAATCTCGAATGGTCCTACGTATCTTGGGGCTAACTTCCCTTTCTTTCCAAATCGTACAATCCCTTTCCATGGAGAGACTTTGAGTAGTACGTGATCTCCAACATTGAATTCCAGAGGCTTCCGACGATTGTCGGCATAGCTCTTTTGGCGATCTCTAGCAGCTTTAAGTCTGTCTTTAATTTGGAAGATCTTGTCAGTTGTCTCTTGAATGATCTCTGGGCCCGTAAGCTGGCTCTCACCAACTTCAGCCCAACAAACTGGGGATCTACATTTCCTCCCGTACAATGCCTCAAATGGAGCGCATCCAATGCTTGTGTGGTAGCTGTTGTTGTAAGAAAACTCAATCAATGGTAGATGAGTGTCCTAGCTACCACCAAAATCGATTACACAAGCTCTGAGCATGTCTTCCAATGTTTGTATGGTTCGTTCACTTTGGCCATCTGTTTGGGGGTGATAGGCGGTACTCATATCTAATCGAGTGCCCATCGCTTTCTGTAGTGTTTACCAAAATCGTGAAGTAAATCGACTGTCGCGGTCGGATATGATTGACACCGGCACCCCGTGTCATGTCACGACCTCTTTGATGTACAACCTTGCCAGCTTATCCATTTTATAGTCTTCTCGGATAGGCAAAAAGTGAGCGGATTTTGTCATTCGATCCACTACGACCCATATCGAGTCGTGTCCGCTAGGCATCCTTGGGAGTTTGGTAATAAAATCCATGGCTATGTTCTCCCATTTCCACTTGGGAATTTCAGGTTGCTGTAATAATCCCGATGGTTTTTTATGCTCAGCCTTAACTTTCGAGCACGTCAAGCATCGGCTTACATACATAGCAATGTCTCTCTTCATGCCTGGCCACCAGTTAGATCCTTAAGATCATGATACATCTTGTCTGCACCAGGATGAACAGAATATCGTGTCTTGTGCACTTCCTCCATGATTAGGGTACGAACGTCTCCCCATTTGGGTACCCATATGCGATCCATGCAGTACTGTATGCCATCATCCTTGCAAATCATCTGCTTGTCTAACCCTCGGAATTCTTCTCCCGTAAGGTTTTCTCCTTTCAATGCTTCCCTTTGTGCAAGTTGGATCTGAGCTTTCAAGTTCGTTTGAATAGTCAATCCTAAAGCTCGAGCACGTAGTGGTTTCACACGCTCTTTACGACTTAGGGCGTCAGCCACCACATTTGCTTTCCCCGGATGATACCGGATTTCACAATCATAGTCACTAAGTAGCTCTACCCAACGTCGTTGTCGCATGTTGAGTTCTTTCTGATTTAGGATGTGTTGAAGGCTCTTATGATCTGTGTAGATGATGCATTTGGTTCCATACAGATAGTGCCTCCATATCTTAAGTGCAAATACTACAGCGTCCAACTCCAAATCATGAGTTGTGTAGTTCTTTTCGTGCACCTTAAGTTGTCGTGAGGCGTAAGCAATCACCTTATCTTTCTGCGTTAGCACACAACCCAAACCTTGATGTGAAGCATCACAGTACACCATAAAATCATCCGTCCCGTCTGGGAGGGACAATATCGGTGCGTTGCACAACTTCTCCTTCAATGTTTGGAATGCTTGTTCTTGTGCTTTCCCCCAATAAAACTTCTTGTCTTTCTGAGTCAACAAGGTTAACGGTTGGACAATATTTGAGAAATTCGCAATGAACCTACGATAGTATCCGGCCAATCCTAAAAATTGTCGTATCTCTGAAGGTGTCTGGGGTGCATCCCACTTCTTCACTGCTTCGATCTTTTCGAGATCTACATGAATCCCATTTTCGTTAACCACATGACCCAAAAATTTCACTTCTCGAAGCCAAAACTCGCACTTCGAGAGTTTGGCAAAAAGTTTCTCTTCTTGTAACAGACTCAGTATAGCCCGAAGATGTTTCTCGTGGTCTTCTTTCAAACAAGAGTAGATAAGTATATCGTCTATGAACACGATCACGAACTTATCCAAGTAAGGTTTGCACACTCGATTCATCAGATCCATGAACATAGCTGGTGCATTAGTCAGTCCGAACGGCATGACTAAGAACTCATAGTGCCCATAACGAGGCCTGAATGCTGTTTTCAGTATGTCATCCTCAAAAACCCTTAGTTGATGATATCCAGAACGAAGATCAATCTTGGAGAAATATGAAGCTTCTTGCAGCTGATCAAATACGTCATCAATTCTGGGAAGAGGATATCAATTCTTCACAGTCAACTTGTTCAACTCACGATAATCGATACACATGTGGAACGACCCGTCTTTCTTTATGACAAATAAGACCGGTGCTCCCCATGGTGAATGACTCGGCCGAATGAAACCCTTCTCCAATAGCTCTTGTAATTGGCTAGATAACTCTTGCATTTCGGATGGCGCTAACCGGTATGGTGCTTTTGCTACCGGCGTAGCTTCAGGAACCAACTCTATACGAAATTCCACCTGTCGTGGAGGAGGTTAACCCGACAAGTCATCAGGGAATACTTCCGGATAATCTCGTACTACAGGAATATCCACCAACTTGTTGCCTTCTTCTTTCTTTTCCACTACATGGGCAAGAAATGCGTAACACTGCTTCCGTAAACATCATCGCGTCTTCATGCAAGTGATAAGCTTCAGAGTTCTTCCCGGTCATTCTCCTTGAATCTTGAGTACCTCCCCGTTTGGCATGGGGATTCGAACTACTTTCTCCTGACAAACAATCTCGGCTCCGTGTTTCGACAACCAATCCATTCCCACAATCACATCAAAACTTCCCAACTCAAAAGGTATTAAGTCTATGTCGAAGGCATGGTTTTCCAATATCATGAAACACTTTTGAATAATCTCATCGGCCTGTACAACTCTACCGTTGGCCATTTCTATGGAAAAGCTAGTTTCTAGTCTACTAGGGTTCAAGGCAAGCATGTGTGCAAAATCAGAAGATATGAAACTATTGTCTGCCCCAGTATCAAATAGTATGGATGCGAAGTGGTGATTGAGCAAGTACGTACCCGTAACAACATTCGGGTCCTGACGGGCGTCATTTGCTCCGATAACGAACGCACGTCCTCTGGCAGTATTTCCTTGATTCCCTTGGCCCGGATTACCAGCTATGGCCATCACTTGCTGCTGGTTATTCCCTTGTTGACCCGGTGCCCTATTCAGTCTGGGGCACATGTTCCGGTAGTGACCAAGACCTCCGCACTCATAACAAGCCCTGGCATTCCCGGCGGGGTTAGCCGCGTTGACGGGTGCTACCAGATTTGGCGCAGTTCTACAATCCTTCGCTAGGTGCCCCGGGCGCCTATAATTCACACACATCCGACACGGCATTGCTGGGGATGATGAAGAGTGCACCTGTTACATTTCGGGTGCGGCCCAGCATATTCTTTCCTTTCTTGAGTCACAACCACAAAATTTCGAGTCGTCTTGGCCTTCTTATCAAATCTTCCGGCGTTAGACCGGCTCGTTTCCCCAACCTCCTTTCTCTTCTCTGCTCCCCTGCCCAACATCCCTTTTCTTACCATCTCATCAGTTAGAGCGCCGGCCTTCAGGATTGCGCTCTGAATCGTGGGAGGAGCAGCTGCTGTTACCAATGCTCGGATTTGAGCCGCGAGTCCCCAAATGTATCTTTCAATTCTCTTTGATTCTCGAGTTACCAAATATGGAACCAGTCTTGCCAACTCATGAAAACGATCAGTGTAAGCTGCATGCCCAACTCCTACCATCGCATGGTTCCAAAATTCCTGCTCAAGTTTCTGCAAATCGTTGAGAGGGCAGTACTCCTCAGTAATCAGGGCTTTGAACTCATCCCAAGTCATTTGCGTCGGAGATTCTCTTCCTCTAGCTTGAACCTGGGTGTTCCACCAGGTTAGTGCCTTGCCCTGTAGTGAACACGTGGCATACTTGATTCTTTGACTGTCGAGGCACTCACTGATGTTAATCACTGCCTCCATCTTTTCAAGCCATCTAGTCAGGGATATCGCCCCACCTTTCCCATCGAATTCTCGGGGTTTGCAGGCCACAAATTCCTTATAAGAACATCCCCGTCTAGTATTGTTGACCCCAGTTTCGTTCCCAGTTGTTCCACCAATCCCAGTGTCTTCCCCTGTTCCTTGGTTATGTTGATCATTAGTATCATGATCCCCATGGAGATGATGATTCAGAAGAGTGTCACTCACTTGAGTCACAATAGTCGGAATCAGTGCGGCTAGCTGCTGAGCAATCATAGCAGCTATGTTAGGGTTGTCAGTTACCTGATTGTTGCCAGCTGGAGCACCACCTGTTCTTGGTGGTCTACCCCTACCTCTGCCTTGTGGGGTCTCACCTTCTTGATTGGTACTACGTGTGACTCTTCTAGGCGGCATCTTCTAATCATAGAAAGGTGTAAACATGTAAACTTTAGTAAACATGTAAACCTTAGTCACTTTAAGATACACGTATGATTCCACTCATCAAGTTCCAATAACCCATGCTTCGGTCCATCAAGATCATCACGTAGCCCAGTTTAAGCACATTCTTAGTATACCGGTGATGCTTATATATAGGGTTCCCCGCAGCGTTCCCACCACATCCACGATATACCTTGAATGACGCTTAAACCGGTTACACGACATCCTAATTTTCCTTAGCATCATCCCAAAGAATAACGTAATGTATGTGTAGAGAGTATCATCACTCCTCTACATTTCCTGTAGTCCACTTTCATTCTAAGCATTCAATCAGTTCCTTAGTTACTGAAATGCTAAGTGGAGGAATGTCTCATAAAGTATAAGGTCAATGTCATGATTGGAAATACCATGAAGTCTCTAAGTAGGACAGGACTTAAGTAATAGCAAGTGTTAGTAATGTTTTGTTACCCTTAACGAGGTCTTACTAGAATTATGATCCTAGCACCCTAGGGTATAGAATAGAAAACTTGTAGTACTCATGATCGTTACCTCTTGGTAAGATTAGCCAGACTTCTCATGCAGTGCAAATTGCAATTACGTGTGCACCCGTAATGGTAATTTGCCTTGCATGGTCACCCTTAGCTTCACTTACCCCAGGTTAACATCATAGTGTTGATAACATTCATCAAGCACAAATCGTGTAATGCCCTCATGTCCATGAGCCAGTAGTATTCCAATAGTAGTATGTGGTAACAAGTAAACTCCAAGCACATAAGCACAATATGTCTAATGATAGTTGCCTATCCTTCATACTTTCAGGATTTCAGGCATAACCATGTTAGGGTCGGATTTAGTATCCGAGATCGATGCTACGCGAGATCACCAAGGTTCCCTTCTGTTTAGGTATCTCGACCTAATGATATGATGTTGTGCGCATACGAACGTAAAGTTCTAGTATAAAGGTATCCTGTGGAGAAAGACTAAGAGTAATAGTGTCTTCCTAAGGATGATCAGATAACAAACACATATGTATAGAATCACGTATAGAGATAAGAAACAAGTATAGATGAACATACATGTAATATCAAATGCAAGCCAGTCCTAGCATGCATTCTACATGAAGGTTCCTAGGTTATAGTCTAGGTCAAGTGAATTGTCTAATTCTCTATAACTAATGGCTCTGATACAAGTCTGTCACACCCCCGCTGATAGCGGAAACACGGGGATGCGAGCTATACGGGATCGTCATAACACATGGTATACGATAGAGTAGCAATATAAATATGATGACAAGCGTGTCATGACGACACCCGAACACAAATGGAGACTTGTGTCGTGTTCAGTCAATGATCACGACAGCATAGCCGTAAGCACAACATACAATGATCACATAAGCATTAATGATAACTTGCAATGTAAATTCCCACAACCCGGGAACAAGTATACAATGTACAAGTTTAAGCAACCAAGATGTTCTAAAAATTAATGTTTAAAAAAAATGCTTAGTTCTCCAAAAATATATCCTAGGGTCTCCTCTAAAAGGTAGCGCTCCTAGAACTTCAATTACCTTGATCACCTGAAAAAAGATGCTCAAAACAGTCAACATAATTATTGGTGAGCTTTGCAGGTTTTAAGTAATAAAAGATGTTAAGATGTAAACAGTGAGTAAGTTTAATAAGAGCTACCGCAACTACACTTATGTATAGGCGGTTTTACCAGTTATAAATAGCTACAGCCAAACCTATTCATCGGTTCCACACGGGAATTGATGGTTGTAAAGTGAGCATTCCCAAAGCGTAAATAGTTTAATATGACGTAGCAAGATCCACAAAGCGCATACGTATAGATTACAACCAAACCAATCCTTAGGTCCCATTACCGGGACTAATGGTTGTATTGAAAGATTTTCCATAGCATAATAAGTTTAACATGACGTAGCAAGATCCACAAAGCGCATACGTATAGGTTACAACCAAACCAATCCTTAGGTCCCATTACCGGAACTAATGGTTGTATTGAAAGACAAGTTTCACATGACGTAGCAAGATCCACGAAGCGCATACGTATAGGTTACAACCAAACCAATCCTTAGGTCCCATTACCGGGATTAATGGTTGTAATGGATGCTCAGGAAAGAAGAACCACAACGTAGACCCACAAAGAAGAACCACACCGCCAAGAGCATCCAAGATCAATAGCATTCACAAGTAACATCATACAACACATAGCATCAAAGTAATAGCGCATAGTAATGTAAAGCCACCAAGTAACATACAAGGTAGCAACATAGCATAGAGTCAAGAGTCATAATAACATCATTCAACAAGATAAGCAAGATAAATTAACCATAAGAGTTGTAGCAGACTTCCACTAAGGAAGATGCTTGAAAATGTGTTAAGTAAGCGAGCATTCTTTTCCCCCAAGTTTGAAAATGTTTAAAAGTTATATAAGCGTGAAAAGAGGCTACGAAACTCACGGAATAGATGATAAGCACGTATGATGAATATTCCCAAAGGTAGGGTGCTATGAACGGTAAAACACCTATTGACAATTACTGACAAGCATTAATATGAGCATAAGGCGTAAGATGACATTCGATTAGTTCAGGCTGTTTTGGTTCGGTCGTGGGTAACACGTGCACACAAACACACACAATAGATCTTATGTAGATCTAGATACTAGTAACGTTGCCATTGTCGATAACATTTGTGTAAAAGGGTTATTGTTGTTAGAGAAATATTTAGTAATCACTTGTGTTATAATTGTTTGTAATTAATTGTAAAATGTTAAGTTGATTTGGTTTGACATAACATTAATAAGTTAAATAGTATTAATCTTAAAGATCGTCATTAGTAATGGCAACCGTGTCGATGTCACCTTAACATCACACGACAACACACACCGCCCACAGAAGGAATTCACACACAATGACTCCAATTGCACGCCAGGACTAGACGCACGACTGGACACTCCGTTCGCACAAATCAACTCTCAGTCATGCGAATCAGCTTCATTCGCATGATTGAACTCCCATTCGTGCGACTAAGCATTCAGTCGTACCACACAGCACCCCAATCGCACGACTCAACCTTCCATTTGCACGATTCAACCCTTAGTTGTACGAATCAGCTTCGTTCGTACGACTGAACCTTCATTCGTACGAGTGGATCTTCAGTCGTGCGATACACACAGTCGCACACAATCATCCGCATTGACTCAATCGCACACACTCTCAATCGCATGCATTCAATCGCACGACACACCCATACGTGTAGACTCAGTCGTACGACTCACCCCAGTCGCACCACTCAGTCACACGATAGACTCAGACGCATGGACTCAATCGCATGACTCACTCAGTCGCACGGCTCCGTCGCCTGAAAGGCCTAATCGCCCTGTACAGCAGGTCGCGACTGCTGAAGCTTCGAGCAGCATCTAGCTGTTCCGGGCACGGGTTTCACACATCAAGAACCTCCAGAATTCATTTTCTAACATGTCTAAACATAAATCACACTCAGAAACGCAACACACAAGCCCACACGACCTCATGTGCTCGGATGAACCTGAGCACCGGAAACCCTAGAAAACGTAGAAGTGAAAACGAGCAATAAACGAGACAACCAAGGTTTTCTACCTGCTAGAAGTAAGTATTCACGATGATAACCAAGAATTGACTATGAAAACACAATAAACGTGATGGATTTTGGTGCTAGATCGATAGAAAAATGGAGAAGAAGGTGAAGAAGAAGAAGGTAAGAATGAGGAGGCTAGGGCTAGTAAGGGGTTTATATACCGAGCCCTAGTTTCACAATATGACATGTTTAGTCCCCGTACTTTGCCCCCGAGTTCTCAAATTTTGTTTCTGTTGAAAACGTTATTAATTAGGCTTGTTTTATTAATGATAAAATGTTGTTAATGATATTTTAATTTAAAAATGGTTTTATTTGTGACATTATGTTCATATAAAAACGGTGCGTTCAATGATAACGGGGGAAATCTTAGAAAACGTTTTAAGATGATAACAACGCAAGCAACGATAACACAAGCATAAGGATAATCAAGCAAGCAACCAAGTATAATATCCACATAGACGGGTTATAAAGATGAGGGATGACCGACAAAAAAAGTTAACAGAACACATCAATAGACGGACCTTTGGTGACGGATGTCACAGATGATTAATTGGTACATTATCTGTTTTGGCCTGTTTATGATAATTCATAGTTATGGGTCATATGAGTAGGTTATGCATGATTTGACCTTGTATGATGTATGATTATGTTTGTTTAAATGGTTTACAACACATAATGTCACCAACGGGTCAAACGGGTCAACTGGGTCAAACGTGTTTGTTTTCTGAAACCTTGAGTCTTTGGTTTTAGTGTACTTAGGGTTCACATGTTCTCTGTTTACACGTACTCATGTAATTACATGATCTAGGTAACCTCTGAAGGTTGTCTGTCCACTCTTTTCTTTCAAGTAAACTCTAAGTACTCATTACGCATATCAGGTGAGTTCATGCCCCACTCTTTATTTAATCTCTTTTGGGGGAGATAGCATACTGGTAACTTCACAAACACTTTTTATATTTAAGTTATGTATAATATTAATATAGTGTTGTTTACCATGGAAAAGTCCTCACACTTTCGAATTGTTAATATTGAATAGCGGGAAAACTTGGGTAGTACTACTGGGTCTGACGAGCCCCACCTGTGTGACTCGAGGTCAACCGGGTGCAATTTGTCCTATGAACATTTGTCACGACCTGGTAAGTCGTGGCAGGAGGCAAAAACTATCACAGTCAGCTTCAATTGCGAAATCACTATGAATTAATATTTATTGTTAATAGACTAGCTATCTGTTACAATACACTGCTTATATATCACAACTGTTAAACTGTTTATGTTTAAACGCCAACTCTTGAACTCACCAACCATTGTGTTGACATTTTAGTATGCTCTTCTCAGGTCGATAACTCAGCTTGCCAGTAGGAGCACAGCACGGGTCCAGCATGCATTCTAAAGCTTTAATTTATAAACACATTTGCTTGTCTTTACATTATGGGTTTCAAACATTTGGTTGGCACATGTTTTGCCATGTTATGCATTTCAATATTTTGGGTTGTCTTATTTTACAAAACACTTCCGCATGGTTTTAAAGTTTGGACTTTGGTTTGTTTTATGTTAAACATGGCATGTAAAGTCGTTCTGAGTGACTATTGACTGTGATCCTGGTTTGTTCACACGCCTAGCGGTAAAACTCCGCACGTGGATTTTGAGGGTGTGACAGTTTCCCTGAATTACATTTAGCTACTTAAATGTGTGTTTTCCTACTTACCCATACACTTCATGCGTACAATATACACACACTTCATGCGTACAATATACATACACTTCATGCGTACAATATACACACACTTCATGCGTACAATATACATACACTTCATGCGTACAATATACATACACTTCATGCGTACAATATGCATACACTTCATGCGTGCAATATACATACACTTCATGCGTACAATATACATACACTTCATCCGTATAGTTATTTATAAATTTAATAAATATGAGATTCATTTTTTATCCTTTTAAAATTTGGAATTTTATTGTATTTCCAAAAGTATTTCGATTTTATTTTATTATCACCTAATTTTTTAATAAGGTCCAACCAATGATCCATTAATACAACCAATTCATATCTACTACGGTTTTGAGAACATTAAACATAATCTAACAAGGTCGTTAAAGCCTCCATCATATCTCTCGTTACTCTTTAGTAGTCCTAGTTTTGATGGCACTGCACAAAATATGGCAAAGGTGAGTTAATACAAAATAATTAATTATTCATCCTCTTCAATGTAGAAAACTTGAAATTAAACTTGGATAATCCGAGACTCGTGAAAGTCACTTTCAAATCGAAATTATTCGGTGGTTCACCCGAATAAATCAATCAATTATAACTCAGGCGAGATCGATAACTAGGCTGTATTTTTGTATGATTTTCGTGAACTAGAAGAAGAAGAATTAGAGAGAGTGACCAAAATTCTTGAATACAATTCAATATTAGGGAGGGGTGATAATTGTCATTTGACAGTTATTATTTCAAATTAAAAATGAATAAAATTGTATCTTTTTCCACTCGAATTTCACATGTGAAATTCTAGAAAAACAATTTTAAATGCATTTTTCAATTAAGCTTTTTCTAGTTGGACCAGCCTGGAGCTGCCGCTCCTTGAACTCCGTTATCAGGAGCGCTGCCCTCGGACTGTCAAAGGGGCGTGTCCCCTTGGAACCCCCATTATTTAGGCGCTTCGCCTCAAATAAGGTTTTTAATATCGAATATCACAATAAACTTAAACAAGCGTTCGCTCCGCACCTCCTAACTTGTTTGATGGACATTATAATAACATTGATCGTTAGTCATTCCAATTAGACTAAATATATAACATTGAATATGTACTTTTTATATTTATTACCAACGTTGTAATGTATAGACTGCTATTGTCTCGACTCGTTACTGAATTTAATTCAAGTCGAGAAATAGAGTTACTTTAATTTATATTGGTGGACGAAAAAATTTTACATTTGACCTCATTCGTTTTCAAAAAAAAAATCTACGTGAACATAGATCAACTCAAAGCTTACATAAAAATTAGCACGCAACGTTTTATATTTGACCCAACTCGTTTTCGACAAAATTTATATCATAACGTAGGTGAACTCGAATTTACGCCGACACATACATAAATATAATGACATAAGAAATTAGATTTTTTTAAATAAAAATGTATGATGGGTAAAAGCCCAAATCTTTAGAAACCTGCTGGGGTGAAAGTGACATTTCTTAATTTTTATTAAAAAAACTTAAGAGGTTAAAAGTGACAATTCAAATCTTGATGGGGATTAAGTTAATATGAAACTTTAGATTTAAATATAAAATAAAAAGACATGGTTTTAAAAAATGGTGAGGTTATTTTACAAAGTGTATTTTTGTTACAAAGTGTGAGAAGATACAATGAGACTAAAAAGTCTCAAAAAAAGATATATCTCACAATGTAAATCAGATTTCAAAAAAGTACTTTGGAGTCTCTGTTCCTCTCGTCGTCATCTTTCATAAAAAAATAAAAAATAAAAAAATTTCATTGTGTCTTTTTATGGCACAATGACGTCATTATGTCTTTTATAATGACACAATGACGTCATTGTGTCTTTCATAAATAACACAATAAAAAACATTAATTTTTTATTTTTTTTAATTTTTCGTTTATATTTTACTGAGTACGGCTAGGAGAACAAAAGCTCGGAATTACTTTTTTGGAATTCGATTTAGATTGTGAGATTAATTTTTTTTATGACTTTTTTGACTCAATATGTTTTCTCATAATTTATAGCAAAAATACACTTTATATTTTAACCTCTTTCTTTACAAAATAGCTATTTTACCATCAACACATTAAGTACTTATACTCAATGTATTGAATGCTTTCATTATTCCAAAGTATTACTAATTTATTATTTTGGTATTTAGTTTTTAAGAAGTCCATATTACCAAGATGCCACACATTAAATAATAAAATAGTGAAAGTGTGTTTATTTTATGCAATTATTTTACCCTACGCTTGCACGAAAAGATATCACACGTACAATAATAAAATGTTTACTAAGATACAGAACGACAAAAGGGTAAAGTATTTTACATTTTTGTGTAACTAACCTTAATTTGTATTCTTGTTACTCTGATCTTTCTTTGTTATTGCTAGATGTTGGTCCTCAATGTTTCTTTATCTTCTTATAGTGAATTTGATTAAAACTCATTAATAATTAAATACATACTCTTTTTATTTTTAGTTATTCATTTCGTATTTGAAGATACAAAAGTATCATTTGTATTTTCATGCAATAAAAGCTATACATCAATATTTGTCTTCTTTCAATTTCATGCAATAAAAGTTACATATGAATACAAAAGCTGAAATGAAAGCATTTACATGGTTGATGCAAAGTGACTTCCCTTTTAGGAACATTATTATACAACCAAAACCATGAAAAAAATCATTACATGAAAAAAAAAAACTATAGTAAGATATGCAATTCAAGAAAAAATATGTCTACGATGTCATATAAACATTAGAGATTATATATATATATATGGAGCTCAAGAGGGATAGTAGCAGCAGTATGTAGGATATCACTCCACATCCGAGTTGAATATAAAGAGTATCTTGAACCGCACCAAAGACAATCACGGGCTTGCAAGGTCAAGAAAACTCGAACAACCTTTATGAAGTTAGAAAATATAAACAAAAAATGTAAGAAGAATAAGCTCAGGAGGGGTACCGCCAATATTATCATCAAAAACTTCTTGTCTTTTGCTTCACATAGTCATCATGATTAGTCGGATTAGCCATGAGTATTACAAACAAGATTGGGTGGTTAGCCATGGCTAGGACCCAAAGAGTGCATGGGTTGGAGAAGATGGTCTTTATAAGGTTGAACAATGAACATTCATGTGGTGTATGGATAGATGATGGGTGCAAGCATTTTATATATGGGTGTGGTGGGTGGGTGGTTAAAAAGGGTGGGTATAATCGAGTGTATTGTAATAAAGAGGTTTTTGTGGTGTCATTTTCTACATACAAGGACAGGAACAGGAAGCATAATTAGAGTTTGTTCTCTTGGTTTTTTATTTTTATTTTAAATATATTTTTAATAGCTATACTATACTCGTGATTATAGCAAGACTTAGTATATGTAATACTGGATGTATTACACGAGTTGTAAATATAAAAATAATAATTATAAATGTATAAATACTTTTTATGAT
The DNA here is from genome assembly GCA_024085815.1 of Flaveria linearis. Lineage (NCBI taxonomy): Eukaryota > Viridiplantae > Streptophyta > Magnoliopsida > Asterales > Asteraceae > Flaveria > Flaveria linearis. The sequence goes on along the minus strand of CM044014.1, from coordinate 59,644,369 downwards.
TAAGTTACTTATTACATATAACAATAAAAAATAAAAAGCTACCCTTATAATTTTTAAAGTTTCGAATACTTCTTTAGATAATATAACGCACTACAAGAAAATAAAGCTAATGCAACTCAGGTAAAATGTTACGTTAGGCCTTGAAAAGGTTGCATTAGGCCTAATGTAACCTTTTATCAAGGGCTGCATTAGATGAAGTTGCATTAGACCTAATGCAACTTTTTTATTAGATAATGCAACTTCTTTTGAAAATGTTGCATTTGCTAGTTAAATGCAACTTTTTTAATATGCAACCTTTTTTATATGCTAATGCAACCTTTTTTATACTTTTAATGTAACTTTTCTAGCACTCAAATGCAACCTTTACTAGACCAAAATGCAACCTTAATGTTCCACATCAAATGCAACACTTTTTAGTTTTTTAATTCCAACAAAAGCCATTTTTTATAGACAAATGTAACTCTATAAACTAATTGTTTAAATTAGTATGCAATAGTATCTCAAATACATCAACATAATAATGATATAAATACATACATAATATATTGTAATATAACATATGTCCAACCTTAAAATAACAACATAATCAAAATAAAGTTGTTAATTACTATTATAAAAAGAAACTAAAACCTCCTAATCATCTCTAAGATCGTCAAGTACTCCGGCAGGTAGCTTTTCCATTATATTTCGCATCGTAGCTTCAACGTTTGCTCGTTGACTATCAAAATCTTTTCGCATAGCTTCAATCTCAGCTTTTTTCCTTTGATGGTCTTCTTCAATTTCTTTTCTCATTTCAAGCATTTGTGTTTTTTCAACATCAATGCTCGCTTTAAATGATTCCATAAAACCCCTTGAAATCATGTATGGTTCCTCACCACCATTTATTTTTTTCATCATTGTTTTATTAACACCTTTGCCATAAAGTCGAAGGTAGCCATCACGCTCCTTGTTCATTACAATCGTAAAAGGATCAACCAAAGCACTTTCATCTTCTGAAGGTTTGTAATTCTTCATTTGTTCCTTTAAAAGAGAATAAGAAAATATTTTTAATAATATAACAACCAGTAAACCAACAATACACAAGAAAAGTTGCTTGTTGAAAAATATTTAAGTAACAATATAAGTTGGCAAACAGCAAACATGCAACAACTAGGATAAAGGCTATTGATGTGACGGTTATATGCAAGCATGCTTATATGTATATTTTGTTATCACACCATAATTGCTAAATAATTTGTCTTCATAGTTGAGTGCTTAGAATTATACAACAAACAACTCATTTTTACAAGTCAACACATACGAAATACTTTATGCAAGATATTCAAATTGAAAAACCAAAAAGAACTTACAATTTTCCTTGCAGTGTCATCATATGATTCAAGATATACACGTCCTTCGGTCCTTTTACGTGTGCGTTCAAATATCTGGGTTAAACTAGGTAATTCCTTGTTTGGGTCATCATTTCTCTGTATTCATGATAACATGCATTAATAAAAAATCAACATATTGAATGATAAAAAAAACTTATATCACAAGCAAAATAAAGATATCTTACCATTTCGTCACGAATCCTAGCAAAACTTTTTGGGCCTGCTGTATGCATATTTTTTTGAGACATGCGCATTTCTTTAGCCCGCAAACAACGCTTCTTAAATACACATTAATATAAACAACTTAATAAATAGAAAACTTTAAATAAGAAATACTAGTAATAGATACATTATCTTGAAAATTACCTCCATATCTTTATTGTTCCATAACCTTAACAGTTGTGACAAAATGATCTTCTGGAATGTTTCTAGGTCGGTTCTTCCATCTTGTTTTGTTATCCTTATATTGATAAAAGTATTTTTTCTTAAACCTACATTTGTGGACTTTATATGACTGTCCAATACTCTTTAAAACCCAACTTTTAGCAGCATCGGGCACATCGTATTTTTCCTTTAAAAGAAGATAGAATTTAGTTAAAAATAAAATATAAAAAATAAATGAAATAAAACTAGGTAAAGCCTTACCAAGACATACTCCCATATTTTATCTTTACGTGGCACCTTCTTCCATGAAGTATAGATCAATGGTGCATAACTATGATTACGAGCTAGGGTACCTAAAAATCGAGAGAATTGTCCAACTACATCCTTCTCCTTTGTTACCGGTCCCACGGGTTGTCCAAATTCATTACATATAATGACATCTCGCTTTTCAACTTTCCGAGTGTGCAAAAAATGCAACATTGTTGGTCCTTTGTTTTAGATTCTAAACTCAAGCATACATCAAAATTTAATATATATGTATATAAATGAATATATAATCAATAACAAGCCAAAAACATGATATAAGAAGTTAAAGCTAACCTTTTGCCTTTTCTAATTCGGGTTGTTGTAATTGATCTTGAACTAGTGTGTCGTCCTCGTCTTCCAAATCATCATGGTTGTCATCTTGTTCTATCTCATCATCATTACTTGCAGAAGCCATAAAGTCCATGTCCTCATTTTCATCATCTTGGCCAACATAACCTTGTCATTGTTAAATACAACACCATAAATAAACATAAATAACAAAATAAATAAAAACAGAAAACTTTAACCCTACTAAAATGTCCAGATCATGATAGGTTTGCTTAACCCATTTATATAATTTAAATTTTATACAAATTAAAAGTTTTATATATAATAATTCTTTTTTCAAAGAATTGTGAAGATTAAGAACATAACAGCAGGAGGTTTCCAGTCTTTACCTTAAGTGCAAATAACCAGCTTTTAGATCAACTTGAAAACTCGATGTCGGGTTCTTCTAAACAGTGGCTGTAACACAATTGCCATAACCTTATTTGTGAGAAGATTGGGAGTAATTGGGATGGAACCTGAATGAATGAAAGCATAACAACATAATAGGAAGAAAATGAGTCGTAATTTACCTCAGTTTCGAACTTAATAACTAGCTCTTAGCAACTCCAAACAGATCGAGGATCAACAGCTTGCGATTTTGTGTTGATTGACAATGATTTCAAACTAAAACAGAGGGATTGAACAAACGATGAGATGGAGCTGCTCGTGGGGTTTGTGTAGGTGTTGTTAGTTTGGTAGAGATAAGGGAGAATCAAGGATGTGGAATTTAGGTTAGAAACTTATTACGATTTCCCCTCTTTTCCTTTATGTATTATTGTTATTTATATATATTCTATTTATTATTACTTTTTTAAACACTTTAAGTTTAAAAAATTAATTTAAACTGACTCATTTTTTAATTTTGTATTAAAAATTCATATTTTATAAATTATTGTTTCTAAAAAAGTTATGTTCTTTATAAAAAGAAACACATTTTTAATTAGAAAAAAGTCTATTTTTATAATTTGAAAAGTATATAAATTAAATATTAGCATTTAACGTACCATTAAATGGTTAGCTTTTAATCTAGTAATGACACGTGTTCAAATTCTAGATGGAGCATACGTGCACAGTGTAGAAAAATGTTATGTGGCTCTAGACATTTTAATTTATTAGTATAGATTATTATTTATGTCTGGTTATTCAATATTTATTTATTATTTATTTTTCGGTTATTTCAACTAGGGCTGTAAACGAGCCGAGCCGAGCCGAGTCAGGATGGGCTCGAGTTCGAGCTCGAAGCTTATCGAGCCGAGCCGAGCCGGCTCGAAAATTTCTAACGAGCTCAAAACACCGGCTTGAGTTCGGCTCGTGAAAAGCTCGAGCCAGCTCGTGGCTCGTTCGAGCCGGCTCGATTTATTTTTTTTTATTTTATTTTTTCACATTAATTTATATAAAAACACAAAAAATATATATTAGAGTTTTTATCTTTTGTTGGGTACTCCGTACTAAGGGAAACAAAGATCATTATTTTGAATATAAACAATTTGCTGTTAAGTTATATATTTTTTAAATAAAATACTTAATGTTTATAAAAATAATCCATTTTTATTTTAAGAAAACCTTTTTAAAATCCTAATATAAAAATAATAATAATAGTAGTAGTAGTAATAATAATGATTATTATTGTTATACAATATAAAAATATATATACACATATATTATATGCACCGAGTCACGAGCCGAGCCAACGAACCGAGCCACGAGCCGAGCTCGAACCGAGCTAACCCTGGCTCGAGTTCGGCTCGCTTAGAATTCGAGTCGAGCCGAGCCGGCTCGTTTAGATTCGAGCTTTTTTCGAGCCGAGCTTTTTTCGAGCTTTTCTCGAGCGAACTTCGAGCGAACTTCGAGTCACGAACTTTTTGTATAGCCCTAATTTCAACTCTACCCCGTTAATTTCATTTCGTCCCCAAAATTCTAAGAACACAATCTAGCAGAGGAACGTTGTGATTTTTTTTCCTAAGCACTCAAGTTTCTAACTAGAGTTATCCAAATTACTAGTGATCACCTAGTAGTGGTTACAACATATTATTTTATCTAAACGACAGGTTATTATAGTAACATTTTAAAAAATATGTTGCATATTACGCTTTCATAGTGCGACCTTTATTCCAAAAGTTACCAATTTAAATACAATATGTAACCTTTGAAGAGAAAGGTTGCAATCTTTACTACAATTTACAACTTTTTAATAAAAATGTTGCAATTTATAATACTTTTTGCAACTTTTTTTTGAAAACGTTGCATTAGATATTCAAACGCAACCTTTATGTTCAATGAAGTCGCATTAGAGTCAAATGTAACTCATTTAAAAAAGGTTACTTTTGAAAAGTTGCATTAGCCTTGTTTTCTAGTAGTGACGTATAGTTGAACTATGTAAATATGACACACAGTTGATTTGTGTAAAATTAAAAATCGATTGTCTCAAAATTACATTAACCCAAAATATATTAATATATCAATAAGTGTTTTCTTTCTTTTAACCTTTGTTAATCAAATATTATTTTGCTATCAAAGTATCTATAATTCAAAATAATATAATAAAATAATTTACTTGATAATAATTAAAATTTTAAATTCAAAAATCAATATATAAAAACTAAAATAAATTATTAATTTAGTTTCTTAAAATAAAATAGTTGACTAAAATAATATATGAATTTAGGCGGTAACTTTTTTTTCAATGAGTAAAGGGAGAGTGTCATGTTGCATCCCTAGTTACTCCTTTATTACATACTATCTATAGTCACCCGTGTATTACACGGGTCAGATCTATTATAAATAAACATTAGAAATATACGTTCTTCTTCATTTTAACTAAAAATATATTAAATATAAATTAAAAAAATTACAACATGAATTTGTCATGAAACATGACTATGTATTTAGGAATGGCAGGTGTGTAAGGAGTAGCAAACAGTTTTGTCATCTTCATCACTCAACAATGGATCCAATTCAGCCCACACCAACTTTTTCCTGAAGAACCAAGATTTGATTTAATGTTATAATCAGAGACACATTTATGTTGAATACTAATCCACCAAAAAATAACTCATATATAAGCAATCAACATATTAGCATACATGTAAAAAACAACAAAGCCCAAAGATTAAAATTGTGTGTAATACGTATAGGAAACAATAGAGCTCATTCTTAATACTTGGTTTAACTTATCTATGTAGGGATCTTACCTAAACATGTCAATGGACAAAAACTTGCCTAAAGATCATATTCAAACTGAAAGACCCAAACATTCAAACATAGGAGGCAAAAGAAATCAGTGATTTCAACCTCTACTGTGTTTTTGGTTCTTGCAATCCTCTTAAGACTAAGATGTGAGCCCACAGTGATTGTTGGTGCACCGATGGTCTAGCAACAAATGTCATGATAATAAGAGTTTCAGCTTACATGTCAATATAATAAGAGTTGCATGATGTATATAAAAGAACACATGAATATGAAAGGCCTTGATTTTTTTATTACATTATTATGCATTATAGCCACTATAGGAACAAACCAAGAGTAACAAATGGTTAGCAAATCTTATCACAAGCAAATCTCATCACAATTAATGTATGGGTGTAGCAGGAACAAATACTTATTAGCAAAAACACATGCACCCATTTGAAAAAATCAAAAATACCCTCTGTCCTGTTAGTAACTTCTGAACAATCAGAAATATGAGATGAAACTTCAAATATTGATAGCCAAATGATCAACATAAACCATCATCATATATAAATGCAACATCCATATCTATCCAGTGGTTTACAAAATTCATAATATTTGAACCGAAGTAGAGACAGAAAGAAAAAGTTTACAATCAAATACCTAAATTATAGATGAAAATGGACTGAATGAAAATATTATATTTACGGTTTTCCTCAGCCAAGAGCATGTACGGCTGTACATGGCAACGTACACGCTTGAGGCCTAGGTTAGAAGCATGAGACAATGAAGAATATAACAATTACCTTTTCAGATCGATTACCGGATCAAACAAACGCCGAACGAAAACATATATTTGTATTGACATTGTAAAATATATAATCTGTAAATCGAGTAACAAACAGACAAAATCATCAACCATTGTTATTGTCATTTTTAAAAAATAATATTGATGTGGAGTAACATTAACTATGCAAAAGATGTAGAGGAAATCAACTTAAAACCCAAACAAATGTATCATACTAATCTGTATAAGCATCAACAGACAACTTTTTAAAGATATAATAAAAAAAGCAACAGACAATCAAAGATAATCTGCAAATCGAGTAACCAACAGAATCATTCAATGAAGACGGAAAATATAATAAAAAAACAGCAACAGACTATCACAGATAATCTGCAATTTTTGAAGATTCATTGATCAAAGAACACAGAAAAACCTAAGTCGACCACTGCAATCAGAACGCAGAAGATCGAGCATCGCACAACAAAATTAGATGCAAATAATCATCAGAAATGAAATGAATTAATATTAATGCAAGAAGGAATTACCGATTCATTCCGATAACAATGAAGCTTGACAACAGATTTGGAGAGGAGCCGATTTAAGGAGGAGTGAGGTTTCTTGAGCAGCGGCAGGTAAGGTCGTAAGGAAAAGATATTTAGGTTTTTTTTTAAAGATTGGGATGTTAGGGAAAGGGTCGGGTTAGGCGGGTAGTGAAGAAGGTCCGCGTGCTCTAATTTGGGTTTTCAGAATGAGCGGGAAAATTAAGTAGAAAGGCCACAACAATTTGCCATGTGGCAACAATAGTTTTAAAAACATGCCATGTGTCAATCTCAATTACCTTTTTATTAGAGTAGGAGGATTACATATTACATATTACATATTACATATTACATATTATAGATTATAGATTATAGATTGCAAGACTTAGGGGCGGTTTGTCAATTTTTGAATGATTAAGTGTTGAACCAATATGAGGTCCGAACCATTAAAAGCTAGTATATCGCTGAACTATTCAAAGGCAAATGTCTAACCAAAACAGATAAGAGGTCTTAACCATTCAGCATTAGATCTGTTGGACCAAAAGAACCAATGAGCCAAGATCAGGAAAACCTCTAAGTCCCACATGTCACTGCAACAACTGCTGAAGACTCCCATCAGCTATTGTGTTCTCTTGCTTGAATGTCAGACTCGAGAGCATCTTAGCCCCAGCCTCAGCTGTTATGACAAAGTCTGAAGAACAAAGATTGAAGATCAAAGAACTGAAGAACAACAGCTGAAGACTTCAAGTACTGAAGACCAAGTACTGAAGTATCAAAAGCTGAAGAACTAAAGAACTGAAGATCTTCTTCCGAAGCACAAAGTCTGAAGACAAAGACTAAAGACAACAACTGATGATATCTACTGAAGTCATCAGTTGTTACATCTTCCGAAGCTGTTACATCTTCCGAAGCCAAGTCTGAAGACCAAGTACTGAAGACTCAGAGTTTGTCACAACAACTGAAGAAGTCTTCTTCAGTTGTTGTGGTGGTTTTTCTTTTTCAGTAGTTTATTTTGTTTCAGTAATTGTACAACAACTGAAGAGCATGTTCTTCAGTTGTTATAGTATCAGTAGTTTTACTTTTGTCAGTACTTAGGAACTTTTGTAAGAAGATGTCAATTGTTGACATCTTCAGTAGTTTTATGTTTTTGTCAGTTGTAATTTGAATATTCAGTGATGTCAGAAAAAGGACATCAACCCATCCTTTTGCCGCCTATAAAAGGATGGGTAACCATACTGTTTTAATTGCCGAAACGTGCGACCAATAGAACATTTATTGTTTCGCAGAACTCTTCTCTCTCTATGTTTATGCTTTTAATTGAAATATCTTTTATGTTCTTGCTTTAATTGCTAATTAATATGCTAAATCCGCTGCAAACATAATCTAATTGATCAACCGAGAGGCTGAGATCCTGTCAAATGGTATCAGAGCAGGTTAATCATTGATCGATTTCACTATTGATCATTTGAAACTGCTCTTTTGATCTCTCAGTTTGATCGAATTAGCAATTTGCAAGAATTAGCCATAGAGAGTGAGTTTCTGCTGTTTTCGGCCAAAATCTTGAGGTCTTTTAGTGGTTTTGAGTTACGTTTGTCGTGTTTAAACTTGTTTTTGACTAAAACCTGAGATGACAACACCAACCAATGATCCTCATAATACTGGTTCCGCAACCAAGCCTCCGATGCTGGTTAGGAACGAGTATAACATATGGCAAAGACGTATGCTACACCACTTGGTTGTCAACAGTGCTGGTTGTTGGAAGTCAGTGGTGCATGGGCCATACAAGCCTATGGTGAGCGTCCCGGAATCTAATGAACAGGTTGCGAAGAAACCTGAACAATATTCGGACGAAGATCTAAAGCTGTTCGAAATTGATGCTAGAGCCCATGGAATTTTAGCCATGGCCATTCCAAACGAGATATATTCAGGGCTCTTGCATCATGAGTCTGCTCATGACCTATGGGTTGCTCTAAAAGAACAATTTGGAGGAACTGATTCGGTCTTAGCAAACAATAGGGAAATCCTCGCCCAACAATATGAGACATTCTCATATAGAAAGGGTGAGACTCTGACCCAGCAATATGAGCGGTTCTCTTGTTTGATCTCTGAGCTAAAGATGGTTAAACAAGAGTACTCCAAAAGCCAGATGAACAACAGGTTCCTCAGGTCATTACCTGAGAGATAGGACACATATACCATTGTCCTACGCTCCAGTGCTGATCTGGAAACTCTATCTCTCACCCAACTTCATGGGAAGTTGCTCACTTTTGAGAGAGAGATAGAGCAAAAGAGGAAGCTGTCCTCTTCTGGCAAGCTCGCTGATGACTTTGTCCAAGGTAATGCTGCCTTGATAAGTCATGAGTCAGAATATGCTTCATCAGAAAGTTCTTATGATGAGCATATTGATTTCTCTACCAACTCAGAACAAGCTTTTGTTGGTGTTAGTAGTTCAGGAGGTGGTGGTGACAACTTGTGTTTTCTGATGGAGGATTTGAAGGGCATTCCAGATGATGATCTGGAAGAGATGGATATTTTGAACCAAATGGCAATGATAAATATCCGCTCTCAGAAGTTCTACAAAAGAACTGGTAGGAAATTCCCAGGACTCTCTGGCAAAACCAAAGTTGGTTTTGACAAGAGCAAGTTGAGGTGTCACAAGTGCCAAAGGCTTGGACACTTTGCAAGAGAGTGTAGATCATCTGGATCTAACTCATCTGCACCCTTTGTGACTTTTCCCAGCAATAGCTCACAGCACAAAGGGCAACCTTCCTACAGTTCTTCCCATCCATCTCAGGCACAAGCACCACCTGCTTATTTTGTGCCACAGGGTCATATACCATATCCTTACCCCTGTTACTACATGCCTCAGTCTGGTCAAACTCAAGCACCCTCGGCTCAACCAACTCATGCTCTTCCAGAGCCCCAATCTTCCCAATCTCATCATCACACACAACCTCAACAACAAAGCTTTTTCACCCCAACTGCTATTGACTGGAGTAGTCTACCAGAAGAGCTATCTAGTCAGGAACCACTACTCCAAGGTGCTGGTCAACATGGTGGTGATCAACCTTTTGGAAATCTTGCTCTGATGGCCCTTGATTCTGCTGAAGGGTCATCATCTAATGCCTCATCTCAGGTATCCACTGAGGCAAAAGCCAAGCTTTGTTCAGAGTCATGCATAGCAACATTTGCTTCTATTAGAGAAGCAAATGTAGCTTTAATAGATAAAAATCTTGAGCTTGAGCACACGATTTCCAAAAGAAAAGCTGATTTTGAGGTTGTTCTAAAAGATAAAAATGATGAGATTTACAAGCTTAAATGCCAAATCAAAGATGCTAAAGCTAGGGAAGATGTACTTCTAGAGAAGTACAAGGACCTCAAGGAAACTCTTACAACCACCCAAGTTGAGTGTGATCGATGGGTACAATCATGCAAGGGTTTTGAAATGCTTCTTAGCAAGCAATCAGCTTCCAATGTGAAGTTTGGCATTGGTTATAATCACACCGCTCCTCCCACAGATTTCATTTCAAGAGCAGAAGTTGAATCTGATGGGGAGAGCAATAACCAATCCTTCTCATCATGTGACCTACTATCCTCTGAATCAGCATCATCAGAGATAGATGTTAGCATTTACAATGGTTCAGATGCTGACTGTCACATGACCAAAAGGCTGATCAACTCAGGAGTTGTCACTAGAAGTACTGAAGGTACTGGAGAGCAAGTGACAACATCTAAAGTTCAAACCTCAAATACTGTTAGCACTAAAGAGAAGAAAACTAACAGAAGGAAAGGTTTGAAGACAGCTATAGAGGATACCAGGAAAGCAGGCACTAGGAAGAAAACTGCTAGTACTGATGACAAACAGCTGAAGAACAAGTCTTCAGCAGTTAAATCCTCTTCAGCTGATGATCAGCATAAGATGAAGAAAAAGCCATGTGAGATATGTGGCTTGTTCAATCATCTTACTGATGATTGCTGGTACAAAAGGGGTTCTGAACTCAAACAGAAGGAGAAAATTACTGAGAGCATCAATAAAATGAAGAATGAGTTTGAAACCAAGTTTGTACTAGCAATATCCAAGCCTGAAATCCCTAAGCCCAAAGCTAAATCTAAAAAGAAGGTAGGGATAACTCAGGCAACAGCTGAGGTTGCTCAGAAAAAGATGGTACAACATAGGAACTCATCATCAGCAAACTCCAATGTGTCTGAAGAGCTGAAAGCTTTATCACAGAATCAGACACAGTTGGTGATGATGGTTCAGCAGCTAGTGGGAAGATTCAACCACTTAGATGCTCCTGTGTTGAAACCACAGAAAAGGAAGTCCAAGCCAAAGGGTTCCTCTTCTGTACCATCTTCTTCACCTCAAGCTGTCACACACAACACAACTGTTAGTGCTGCACCTGTAGCCGAGAACAGACCCAAAACCAAGCAGGTTTGGGTCTCCAAGACAAACTAACACATGGTTGTGTTTGCAGGGTTCTTCAACATGCCATAGAAGCATCTGGTATGTAGACAGTGGAGGATCCATGCACATGACAGGAAGCAGCTCCCTTCTTAATGACTACTCTCAAGGAAAGAAGGGATTTGTTTCTTTTGGCAATGATGCAAAGGGTTACATCGTCGGAAAAGGCTTTGTTTCCAATGGGGAAATAAGGTTTGATGATGTTAACCATGTGGAGAATCTCAAGTACAACCTCTTGAGTGTCAGTCAAATGTGTGACAAAGGCCATGTTGCCCTTTTCACAAGCCAGAACTGTCGGATTCTGTCATCCAAAGTTCTGAGTTTGATTGACAAGGCATTGGATGAACACACTCTCCTGAAGGCCAACAGGACAGGAAGAGTGTATGCCTTAGATCTTTCTAAAAAGATGGATCTAAAAGGCCATCCTTGCCTATTCTCCAAGGCATCTCCTCAAGAGTCTACACTATAGCATAGAAGGCTGGGTCATGTTAATTTCAAGAACATGAATCAGCTTATAAGCCATGGTTTAGTAAGAGGATTGCCTTTGAAGGAGTTCAAGTGTGAAGATGACTGCACTGCTTGCTTGAAAGGAAAACAACACAAAGTTTCATTCCCTTCAATAGAAGAACCAAAGTCCTCTGCCTGCTTACAACTTCTGCACATGGATCTCTTTGGTCCTGTCAGAGTAATGAGCATGGCAAAGAAGAAATACTGCCTGGTAATTGTGGATGATTACTCCAGGTTTGTATGGACTTTCTTCTTGCACTCCAAGGATGAAGCAGCAAAGACAATAATCAACTTTGTGTTACAAGTAGAAAAGCAGTATTCCCTACAGGTCAAGTGTGTGAGGAGTGACAATGGAACAGAATTTAGAAACCACACACTTGATGACTTCTACCTGTCCAAGGGAATTAGAAGGCAGTTTAGCATTCCTAGAACTCCTGAGCAGAATGGAGTGGTGGAGAGAAAGAACAGGACCCTCATTGAAGCAGTAAGGTCAATGTTGGCTGACTCTGGGTTGCCACTAACCTTTTGGGCTGAAGCTGTCAATACAGCTTGCTATGTACAAAATAGAGCTTTAGTAAATAAGAGGTTGATGAAGACACCTTATGAAGTTCTTCATCACTTGGCCCCTCTTATTTCATTCTTTAGAGCCTTTGGGTGTCCATGTTTTATTCTCAACACTAGCAACCCACTCCATAAGTTTGCTAGTAAGGTGGATGCAGGGTACTTTGTTGGTTATTCATCAACTTGCAAAGCATACAGAGTCTTCAACTGTAGAACCAAGGGGGTTGAAGAAACTCTGCATGTTAAGTTCAATGAATCTCCAAAGGACAAGATTCCACAAAACCCTGTGGAGTTGTTTGATCTGGACATACTGTAATATGTTCCTTATCAACCTCCATCTGTTGAGCCTGTCAACAGATCTCCACCTGGTGGTACTGATGATGATGTAGTCAGTACTCACCTCTTCAGGATCAGTGACAACCTGCCTAAGTTCACTGAACCTGATGTTCCTGTAGCCTCAGCAGCTCCATCCACTACAAATGCTGATGAGATTTCTGCCTGCTCTACTTCGTTTGAGCTGCCATCCTCTACATGGTTTCAGGAATCTCCATCACCATCTGTTGCTGCTGATGGGTCTACAAACACTTGCACAGATATCATAGTTTATCAAGAGCTGAAGAATCACCCCACATCACAGATCATTGGTGATATCCATGCTGGAGTTTCAACCAGGAATCAATTGTCTAACTTCTGCTTCTATGCTCTCTTCATCAGTCAGCAAGAGCCAAAGAACTATCATATTGCTTTAAGAGACAATGGATGGGTGGAAGCTATGCAGCTTGAGCTTCTTCAATTCAAGAAACAGCAAGTGTGGGAGCTTGTTCCATTACCCAAAGATAAGTGTGCTATAGGCACCAAGTGGGTATTTAGGAACAAAACAGATGAGAAGGGCCAAATTGTCAAGAACAAGGCAAGACTGGTTGTTCAAGGATTCGCATAGGAAGAAGGCATCGATTATGATGAGACCTTTGCACCTGTGGCCAGACTGGAAGCAATCAGACTCTTCTTAGCTTATGCTGCCTTTCACAGTCTTAAGGTTTATCAAATGGATGTCAAAAGTGCCTTCCTATATGGGAAAATAAAAGAAGAGGTTTGTGTGTGTCAACCACCAGGCTTTGAGGACAATAAACATCCTGATTGGGTGTACAAGCTTGATAAGGCTCTTTATGGACTGAAGCAAGCACCTAGAGCCTGGTATGAGACACTCTCAACCTTTCTTCTAGAGAATAAATTCACTAGAGGCACCATTGATAAAACCTTATTCATCAAGACTGTGGGACAACATAAGCTCCTTGTTCAGATTTATGTTGATGACATTTGACAGGATCTCAACCTCTCGGTTGATCAATTAGATTATGTTTGCAGCGGATTTAGCACATTAATTAGCAATTAAAGCAAGAACATAAAAGATATTTCAATTAAAAGCATAAACATAGAGAGAGAAGAGTTCTGCGAAACAATAAATGTTCTATTGGTCGCACGTTTTGGCAATTAAAACAGTATGGTTACCCATCCTTTTATAGGCGGCAAAAGGATGGGTTGATGTCCTTTTTCTGACATCACTGAATATTCAAATTACAACTGACAAAAACATAAAACTACTGAAGATGTCAACAACTGACATCTTCTTACAAAAGTTCCTAAGTACTGACAAAAGTAAAACTACTGATACTATAACAACTGAAGAACATGCTCTTCAGTTGTTGTACAATTACTGAAACAAAATAAACTACTGAAAAAGAAAAACCACCACAACAACTGAAGAAGACTTCTTCAGTTGTTGTGACAAACTCTGAGTCTTCAGTACTTGGTCTTCAGACTTGGCTTCGGAAGATGTAACAGCTTCGGAAGATGTAACAACTGATGACTTCAGTAGATATCATCAGTTGTTGTCTTCAGTCTTTGTCTTCAGACTTTGTGCTTCGGAAGAAGATCTTCAGTTCTTTAGTTCTTCAGCTTTTGATACTTCAGTACTTGGTCTTCAGTACTTGAAGTCTTCAGCTGTTGTTCTTCAGTTCTTTGATCTTCAATCTTTGTTCTTCAGACTTTGTCATAACAGCTGAGGCTGGGGCTAAGATGCTCTCGAGTCTGACATTCAAGCAAGAGAACACAATAGCTAATGGGAGTCTTCAGCAGTTGTTGCAGTGACATGTGGGACTTAGAGGTTTTCTTGATCTTGGCTCATTGGTTCTTTTGGTCCAACAAACTCCCCCTGAACCAATGCAGCCAAAACCTCTAATTATTGGATGTCCCACTTATTGATGGCATAAAGATTGGTCTATTTCCTTCTAGATCAGATTAGAAGTTGACCCAGATAAGCACTGGCCAGAGAGGTAGTCTCAAGTGTTTGTTTGGCTAAGTATGGATGGGAGCTCTGTCTTGGGGAATTGGACACAGAGCTGTTGTCCCATCCATGAGATCTACCTCCCATGTGCAAGCCGGTAGGATTCTCGGGTGTATGCCTGAAGAAAGATCATCTGCTCTTCTTTGGATAGATCTTCAGGCACACCATCAAACAATCCCTCCCGACCGTACAGTTCTGAGATGAACTTGACTGTCTTCCATTTTTGAGCTCAAGTGTTGTGGTTTGCCTGTATGCAAACTCATCAGGATGTTTACCCTCCAACAACAGGTTGAGCTCATTCCTTTGGAAATTCTCAAGCCTCTTATAGACCAGACCCTTCCTAACCACCCTATTATCTAGCATTGAAAAGGGTGATTGGCCGGCTCTATAGGCTTTCTCGAATTCCTCTACTATTTCCCAGGGTGTTATTACAAAAGCCACAGAGATCACTTCATCTACGATTCTCTTTAGTTGGCTTTTGTATCTCACAGGCATGTCCTTTTTGACTATCCTGTGAGACACCCTTAGGTCAGGCCAAGTTCTCACCCTCTCCTTTTCATATTGAAAGGTTTTCTTGAGGGTGAATAATCTCAGAGCTTCCTTTTGCATATTCATTATAGAGGTGGAAGCAGCATAGCATTTGTCAATGCTTTTCAGCATTTCCTCATCATGTCGCTTTTGCTGCTCCTCCTCTTCTAATTTTACCCTTACAGTGTCCTGCTGTGAGGTGGGAGTGATGGTTTGTGATTTGGCTTTGGGTAAAGGTATAACTGCTGAAATAGGCAGGCTATCCTCCTCATCCTCCTCTTCTTCATCTTGCAGCCTCAGCACCCTTCTCTTCTTCTTCAAGGGTGGATCATTGGTTGCGGGTTTTGGTGGTAAAGGAGTTGGTTTTGTGGGTTGTGGTTGGGTTGTTGGTGTGGGAATGTTGGCAGGCACTGCTAGCAATCTAGATATTAGAGAAGGCTTAGTCTGTTTTGCTAGAAGTGTCCTGTTCCCAGCACCGGCTTCAGAAAGGGCCTCTGCGACCAGTCCCTTAGTGAAATCACCAGCCGAACAGATCTTGGTGGTTATAGCCAAGATCCTGTCCCTGGTCCATGCTTTGATGTCAAGGACTGGTCTGCCCAAGTACTTTGAAATGAATCTACTCATAGCCTCGAGTTTCTTTTGATCCTCTTGGCTATAAGTAGACCATCGGTAGTTTATCTCCTTAGTTTCCATTTTCCTGATCTCCTGATCTAGCAGGGCAGTGTCCTTGTCAAAGCCTTGCTTGAGCAATGGCAGAATCCATTGATTTGCTGTGTTCAGTATCAGCCTCCTTGACAAGGGCTGCTAGATTAGAGTCACCACCATCTTTCCCTCCTCTCCCTTTTTCTTATCAGTGAAACTGAAATCCTTTTGGATGTCAGCCACTTCTATTTGCTCAACCTCCCTCTCTTTCCTCTTCCCTTTCTCCCTCACCTTCCTAGTCTCCTCAACCAACTCCCTCTCAACCACCACCTCTTTCTCTGCCTCTACCTCCTCCTCACCCCTCTTCCTCTTGACTTGCACTGATGTCTCCCCCTTTTTCGGTGCATTGGTTGGGGTTTGACTATCAGCAAGTGCCTTAGAAATGGCAACCTCCACCATGGGTTGGATGTATGTGGGAAGCCTCTCATCAAGGGTTTGAATGACTAAGTCTTTAAGCATGGGTGTGATGAGAGGCAGGGATTTTTGGAGGATAGCATTCAGCTGCTCAGGGGGTTCTGACCCTGAGAGCTAGTGCTAGAAGCAGGGGCTGGTGGCCGAGTTTGTGGGAGTGGCTCAGTGTTTATGAGACCTTCGGGTGAAGGTGCCATCTGTGGGGTAGTGGTGGCAGATGGACTTCTATCCTGTGTCATTTGAGCAAGCAGCTCTTTGAGTCTGCTTATCTCATCCTCTAGGATAGTGTTTTGAGCTACTACATCATAGAAGAAGCTCAGGTCATTATCAGCATGAGCTGAATCACCTGACCTCCTGACATTGTCAGGATGTACATGTCCTGAGTGTGGCTCAGTAATGATATGTGCCCCTTGTTCATGGTACTGGGGACTTCTGGCCTCCGGATTGGATCCATCATCGGCCATTGCCTCTGGTGAGGTCTTAGTGATGTTACCAGCTGCACCCTGCTCAGATGTTGATGCAGGGGAAGTGGCAGCCTCACCAGATTGTTCTATCTCCCTAGCCACACTGGGAGATTGAACTGATTCTCTGTGCTGTGGGCTCCCATCGGCACTTGTACCCACCCCCTCTTCGGATGGAGTCTCCACAGGTGTAATAGGTTTTTGGGGAGAGGGTGGAGTGCTCAGATCGGTCAGCACTTTGGCTATTGCCAATGTTGGGCTTAGTGGGGCGGTCTCATCAGTAGATGGGCTAGAAGCAGTGTGCACATAGGGAGGACTATGCTCTTCAATGGTAGTCTTCTCAAGTGAGATAGACCCCAGTAATGTGGTTGCCCCAATGTTGGCTACATCAGGCTCCTGTTGAGAGGAAGCCTGTGCGGTTGTGGTGGGTGGAGTCGTGGTACCTGCTGGGAGAATCGAACCAGCAGGCACATCCTGCCTTTGTGTTGCAGGGGCATCCTCAGGGGACTCATCTCCCTGAGTAGCCTTTTTGGGCTTCTTTTTGGCTTTTGGTTTGGTGGGGACTTTGGATTTGGAGGTGGAGGCTGTGGGTTCCTGCTGCGTGGGTTTTCGCAGCCGGCCAGCCTGTTTGAGTGTGTGGTCAGTGTTGTGCCTGGAGTATACCTCTGCTTGAACAGCCATGGCAGGGACCCCAGTGCCAACTAGTCCCTCAGCCTGAAGCTGGTTTTTGATCATGGCCATTATGAACCGTGGATACAAGTTCCAACGATTAGAAAAAGGTTTTGTGGCCATGTCCTTGAGTTCCAAAAATAAAATATCAGTAAAATTTAGAGGTTGTTTCTCAAGGATAGAATACAATACCTGTTGCCACCTTGTGGACATCTGGTCCCATGAAGAAGTTTTGGGAGCCAGACACACGTTCACCATGTGGAAGATCAGTCGTTGAGGGTCAGGGAAGTGTTTCTTCAACAAGGTGGAGGCGGAAAGGTTACCCTGGTAGTCGTTGGATGTGAATGAGAGATCCAAGGTACCTTTGGGGTAGGAAGTTGGGTGAGTGGCATCCTCCAGCTCTAGGGTTTGGCGTAGGGTAGCTGGAGTGATAACCACGGGTTGGCCATTGACGGAGGACCGGAGAGAGACCTCGCCATCCTGCTCTCCGGTTAGGACGGTTACATTTGTCCAAAACTCCGCCAAGGAGTCGGTGTATATAGTGGGGTTCAGGAGAAAAGCCGTTTTGTAGGGTGAGTCGTTCATAAGATCGACGGCTTGGTGAAACTTGGGCCATAATGGCGATTTTGTAAGATGGGCGACACAGTTGTGTCGAGGTTTCAGTTGCATGGTCGCCATTAATGGTGTATGGGAATTTCAGAGGTTTATGTAAGATTAGGGCAAGTGGAGTAAATGCTCTGAAGGTGGGGTATTTATAGGGTAGGCCAAAGGTCGAAAGGAAACTACTGAAGGTTTTGGTGTCAGTTATCAGTTGTTGTAACGACTGATGACGTGGTTTTAACCTTCAGTGGTTGTAACATCTGAGGACTTGGTATTAGTCTTCAGTAGTTGAAACTACTGAGACCTTGGTTTTGTCCTTCAGATGTTGTAAACGTCTGAAGAGTTACTGTCAGTCGTCAGTAGTTATGAACTACTGATGACCTAGTATTCTTCTTCAGACGTTGGAACAACTGAAGACTTGGTGTTAGCCTTCAGTAGTTGTAAACTACCGAGATCAGTAGTTGTGAACTACTGAAGACATGGTATTGCTTCAGTTGTTGTAAACAACTGAGGACTTGGTGTTAGCCTTCAGTAGTTGTGAACTACTGATGTCAGTAGTTGTGAACTACTAAAGTCATGGTTTTGTCCTTCAGTTGTTTGTGTATGAAACATCAGCTGTTGTTATCAGCTAATGAGAAATTACACATCAGCTGTTTCCATCAAATCAGTTGTTTCATACTAGCCTCCACACTTACTCATCAGCTCTTTGGCTGACTTGCAGATGTTTCATCGACCCTTCAGCTCTTGTGAATATTTATGCCTTCAGCTCTTGTGATCAGATGTTCACAAGTGCTGATAAAATATTCTTCAGAGCTGGTGAACAAATTTTGTCTTCAGTATTTGTGTAAGATTACACATCAGTACTTATGAGCAAAATTTGTTCTTCAGTACTTATTTATTTGAAAATCATACATCAGTAGTTGTAATCCATCTTACTACATCAGTTGTTTTTCAATAAATAATGTACATCAGTACTTTTGAGTCATTTTAGTCTACAGTAGTTGTGAAAGAGCTGAAGACTAAATTACTCATCAGTACTTATATTTGACCTTTGCTCTTCAGTAGTTGTGAACTAAGAGTACCAGCATAGGTCAAATCACTCAAGCTGCAGCATACCAAGCCTTAGTACCAAATTTTGGAATGTGGCACTATCTAGAGGCTTAGTAAAAATGTCTGCAAGCTCATCAGCTTAACCATTCAACATTAGTATAATGCTTAGTAAAAATCTCTTAACCATTCAACATTAGTATAATGCTTAACCATTCAGAGATAAATGTCTGAACCATTCAAACATTTGCTCACGAAACAAACAGTCTGAACCATTAAATATTGAACCATTCAGACATCTGAACAATTAAAAGATTGAAACAAACAACCCCTTAGTATATGTGTTAGTGTACATAAACTTTCATCTTTTGGTTAAATTAAATCTGTACAACAATAAAAAAACAATTGTTAATAATCTTATGGTCTAGTGGTCAAGAGGAAGGTGAGAGGGTTTGATTCTCTTAGGGGTTCAAGGTTCAAACATTAGCATAACATGATTATACTAACAACTAACTATTAACCTATCATTAAAATAAATAATAATAATAATAATAAATAAAAAAACCTGCGGCACAAACCCATTTTTGACCTATTGGTCCTGGTATCATAGGTGACTGAACGACCGCCCCCTAATTACAAGACCGACCTGCTATAATAATTCCATAAACACGTCTTAACAGGTTAAACTCCTATAAATTGTTAACGTATTTCTTTAAACCTGTTAATAATTTAACTAATTTAGAATAATTACATATATACATTTATGATATATGTCATGTTGTTCACATGAACTTTATAAACCCGACCCATTGTATAACCCTTCAACTGATCAATACGACTAGCACAATACCACCAACAGAGTCTCCGGCCCCTGGTCTATGCATGTTAATGTACCTGTTTAAACAATGTTATTTGTTAATTAGGAATTTTATTGACTTTTGTTTAAAATATGTTAAGGATAATTATGTAAAGGAGAATGTATTATTTAAGATTTTTATAGACTTTTGGAAACTTTTGTTTCACTAAATATGAGAAACTATCATGTACCTTAACATGTTTTACAAATAACTTGTTTTTAAATAGGTTTGTGTTCTTTGGAGAAAATGTCATGATTAGTTATCATGTTGTATTCTGTTAGGTCTAGATTGTATAGGGCTAGATCAATTTTGTATAGGCTTAGTACTTGAAAATCAAGTCTTGTAATTAATATTTGTAATAGTCAAAATATATATATATATGCGATTTGAATCTATAGGATAACCCCATATATATGTGTGTTGATTTGTGACTTGACAGGGAAAAACAATATACTTGGATGGATTCATGGAATTGACCAAGTGTAGGAAACATCTACGGATGAACAATTTTGTTAATCCGTAGATATGTTTCTTACAAGAACAAATGACCAAGTACAATATTCCTGCGGATGATCAAGTACCATGAAGACTCCTACGGAAGAAGAATTTCCTACGGAAGAACAACTTTGCTACGGAAGACTAAATCATCTACGGAAGAACAAATGTTCTGCGGACGAGAAGATTGCTGCGGAAGAACATTATACTTGTGCGATTACAAAATCCAAGAAGTCAAACAAGTCAACACGATCAACAACAGATCCCGAGAAATCCGGTGTTTCCTAAGCCGACTCAAATCATCTATAAATATGAGTCCTAGGTTTCACATCTGGGGGAACACAATCAATCAATATTACGGCTGTCAAGAGTTCATTTTGCAACCCTATCCGCCGTCACATCAACATCAAACATCATTCGTTTCACAGAATTCGATTGTTCATAGTCATTCATTATTATTCTTTTGTAATCATTACAGTATAGTTAATGAAATACATTTGAATTATTATTGATTTCGTATTCATTGTGTTTCTATGGTTGTGTTCATCATTAATCATTAAAAAACAATTAAACGTCGATTAGTGATAATTCCGCGATCATTAAATTGATTTATTTTAATACTGATAATTCCTAAATTGCGATCCTTGGATTCACAGGTGGTATCAGAGCCATTGGTGCTCATTGATTTAGATCAATTGATCTATCAGTATTAAAATTGTTTAATTGATTTTCGAACAATTCAATCAACGACTGATTTTTCAGCAAGCACTCTCTCATTGCTTGTTTGATTTAGATCTATATTCAAATCAATTGAATACTAGATTTGCGTCTCTGATAGATCTGTCAATTTTCGCTTTTAAGTTTTTATTCATTCGTCTGCATTAAACATGAGTACTTTTGGAGGAGGATCTTATCAACCACCAAAGTTAGAAACAAAAGCTGATTTTAAATCCTGGAAGATCAAGTTCAGGAATCATGTGAACTACACAGATTCTGACTTGTGGGAGTCCATCACACAAGGTCCTTATATTCCACCCACTCTTGGGCCAGATTATAATGACAAAAATCAGCCAATTAGCACTAAGGACTTGCCACCTGATGATGTCAAGAAGGTCAAAGTTGATATTAAAGCATACAGCTTGCTTAGTATGGCTTTGCCTGAAGAAATCTTGATCAGGTGCGAGAACTATAAAACAGCAAATTCCCTGTGGAAGATACTTCACACTCTCTGTGAAGGGAGTGATGAGATCAGAAGCATAAGGAAAGACATCCTTAGATCACAATATGAAACTTTTCATCATATTGAGGGTGAGTCAATTCCTCAGCAACTCCATAGATTTATGCAACTTGTTACTGAGATGAACATATTGGAGTTAAAATATACTACTGAGGAACTGAACAAGAAGATGCTCCACACTTTGCCTGAAAGTTGGAAGCATACAGTCTCCATGTTCAAGAACACCATAGATCTCAAGACAACTGGTCTAGATACTTTGGTTGCCAAGGTTGAAGCACTTGAACTGGATGAACAAATAAGAAACAAGAGTGTGAGAACTCATGTCTCACCTTATCACTTCAAGGAAACCAAGAATGCTGGAAGTGCATTTATTTCTAATAATGAAGGTGATAACTCTTGTGCTTTGAGTGATGATGAAGAGGAAGTAAGCTTTTATGCATCCAAACCCACTAAGAAATCATCTCAAAGTAAAAATCAAAAGGAAAAGGCTAAATCTACAGAGAAAAGAGAGACATCAGCAACAGCAAATTCAGAACCAATAACTGTGATATTGGATTCTGAAGAACAAAAAGCAGCCTTTGCAGCTTTTAGTTCTAGCTTCCAAGCATATCTTGGAAGTTCCCTTACATCAGCTAACATCTGTCAGCAAGACTTGGAGGAACTCCCTCCTGATGTAGTAGAAGAGATGGATCTACAATGGCAGATGGCGATGATTGCTTACAGAGCCAAGCAATATCTTCGAAGAAATAAAAATCTGGCAGCAGCAAGCAAAACATCGAAGATTGGAGTTGATAAGTCTAAAGTCAGATGTTATAAGTGCAATCTCTATGGTCATTTTTCTAGAGAATGCAATCAACAATCAACTCCACAGTATCAGCAGCAGC
This sequence comes from Flaveria linearis, assembly GCA_024085815.1. Lineage (NCBI taxonomy): Eukaryota > Viridiplantae > Streptophyta > Magnoliopsida > Asterales > Asteraceae > Flaveria > Flaveria linearis. The sequence continues at coordinate 59,621,723 of CM044014.1, read as the reverse complement.
AGCAACAAAATCAGCAGCAACAACACTATCAGAATCAGCAGCCAACCTCACAAAGATCTATGCATAGACAACCTCAGCTCCCATCCCCACCAGCCACAAATACATCAGCAGGACCAAGCAACTCTAAGGAGACAGGGCTGATCATACTTCAGGATGGAACATGTGACTGGAGTCTATATGAGATATATAGTTCCTCCTATGGCCAGAGAGGTAAAAGACAGGTAATGTTCATCAACATGTGTTGAGGAAGTTGAGAGATATAGAGTCCATGCTCAACAATTGGCTGATAAAGTAAAAGAAACTATGGTTTTAAATGAATCACACTTAAGAGAACAAAAACTATATCAAATCAAAATAAGTTCTTTGCAAAAGGATTTAGAAAAATATGTTTCTGAAAACTACAGCCTAAAAGCCCAAGTTGAGCATCTGACCACTTCCTTAACAAAATCCATGGCTGATCATGCATCCACTGAAGTGAAACTTCAGAAGTTTCAACTATCATCTCAGCAATATGAGAAGTTGCTAAATTCTCATATTGAATCAAAGAACAGGTCCGGGTTGGGTTATAATGCTGTTGCACCACCTATTAATGATAACTACACACCTTTACCTGAAACAATGACTAACAATTTGTCAAATCATTTTGTGCAAAGCACCAAAATTGACATCAAAGATAGTCAAACAAAACAATAAAACGGAGATGAGTGAAACTGAATCTACTGAATCAGAATCACTTAAACATAATGAATCAGATTTTGATAACTATGATGACCTGGATGATTCTGATGAACATGATACTGATCAACTGAACATTGGTAAGAATGTTCAAGTTGAAACTGGTCTTCCGCGAGTCCTTGAAGAATCAAAGCTGCAGTACCCGCTAAAGCAACGGAACATGCTGAAGACTATTTGCAAAAGGATTGCTGAACTTAATGAAGGATTACAAGAGCTGAATCTTCACAAGATTGATAGCTGCGGATCAAGTACAAAAGCACCTTTGTCATCTTGTGATAAAGGTAAGAAACAATCAAACAAGAATCCTCTGAAAGCACCAACTGAAGAATCCGTAGAACACCTGCGGAAAAAGAATGAGGAATCCGTAGAACATCTGCGGAAAGCAAAAACTGCCAAGTCCGTAGATCATCTGCGGAAGGCAAAAACTACTGAATCCGCAGACAAGCAACGGAAGAAAGAATCTGATACTGCGGACAAGGTAACAAGAGAAACAACCAAACATGCTCAGAAAAAGGTCAATATCAAGCAACTAAAGGGAGCAAAAGACAAACAAACAACAGCTAATGAAGCACCAAACAAAAACAAGAAGAAATCATCTGATGTTTCAGCAAGTGAGAACAAAAACAACAAAAAGAAGGCTGAACTCGAAGACACTTCTGAGAAATATTGCAAATGGTGTGATATGAAGAATCACAACACTGATGAATGCTATTTCAGTAGCTACTGCTCCATTTGCAACATGAACAATCACATGACTGATGATTGCTTCTTCAACAAACACTGTGCCATATGTGACAAAAATAACCATTCCACTCAGGAATGTTATTTTAATAAGAAGAACAAGAAAAAGAGCAAAAAGAAGTCACATGATACATCATCTGAATCAGATTCTCAAGCCTTAGAAAGTGACAAAGAAACAAAGATTCAGAAAGAACAACAAAAGTCAAAGAAAAGACCCTCTGCTGCGGACAAGACTTTGAAGAAGAAAGCACCAATACAGTCTAAGACACCTCACAAAAAGGTGGATTTGACAGATAAACAAAGTGAAGCAGCTGATGGTTTCTTTGATAACTTTGCTAAAGGAACTCCTGTGTCTCAATCAAAGCTGGAAGATGAAGAAACTTTTAAAACTACAGGATCCTCTCTAAAGTTAAAATACCAACCAAAACAAGTCACTTTGAAGAAAGAATCAGAGAAGCATGAAGGCATCCAGAAACCTAACTCATCTTCAACAGAATCATCCTCACAACCATCACATCAAAAAGAAACAACTAATAATGAAACTTCAAGATTAATTCATGAAGAGTAACTATAGTTGACACATCTGGCAAATCCAAGACAATTAAGCCTTGGGTTGTCAAGACTAACTAATTTCTTTTTGTGTGCAGGAACAATCATGGAGAGCTGACAACAAGTGGTATGTTGACAGTGGTTGTTCCAGACATATGACAGGCAACTGTGCACTTCTCCATGACTTCAAACATAAACATGCCTCTTATGTGGCATTTGGTGGGGATAAGAAGGGAGGTAAAATTGTTGGTGAGGGAATGGTAACTAATGGTGTTTTAACATTTGAAAAAGTAAATTATTGTGAAAATTTGCAGTATAATTTACTTAGTGTTTCCCAAATTTGTGATCAAAATTATTTAACACTATTTGATAACACTAACTGTTACATTCTTAAGCCAGGGTTTACAGTTCCAGCAGACTGGATACTTCTTAAAGCATCAAGAAAAGGCAACACATATATCTTGGATATGAACAACACAACACTCACACAACATGAGACATGCCTGCTGTCCAAATCTTCCGAAGATGAATCTCAATTGTGGCATAGAAGGCTTGTTCATTCCAACATGAAGAACATGAATAAATTGGTGAAAAATGACTTAGTCATTGGATTACCAAAGAAAGAATTTCATTGTTCTAATCACTGTTCTTCATGTTATAAAGGAAAACAACACAGAGTGTCTCATAAATCCAAAACAATCAACACTAACACTACACCACTCAAATTGCTTCACATGGATCTCTTTGGTCCAACCAATGTGCTGAGCATTGGAAAAAGGCAATATTGTTTGGTGATAGTTGATGATTTCACTAGATTTACATGGGTCTTTTTCTTAAAACATAAGAGTGAAACATCTGAAACATTAATGGACTTTGTGATCAAGATTGAAAATCAACTTGATTTAAAAGTTAAAATTTTTAAGAGTGACAATGGAACTAAATTTGTTAATGCTGATTTGGATTCTTTTTGCAGGACTAAAGGAATAGCTAGACAATTTAGTGCCCCAAGAACTCCACAACAAAATGGAGTGGCTGAAAGAAGAAATAGAACACTGATAGAAGCAGCCAGAACAATGCTAGCTGATTCTCAGTTGCCCATTACATTCTGGGCAGAAGCTGTGAATACAGCTTGCAATGTTCAAAATAGAACTTTGACAGTCAAAGAACATAATAAAACACCTTATGAACTCTTATTTAAAAGAAAACCTTTTATAGGATATCTTAGAGCTTTTGGGTGTCATGTGTCTGTTTTAAATACTAAAGAACAATTGGGAAAATTTTCTGAAAAAGCCTATGATGGTTTCTTTGTTGGATATTCATCCACTTCTAAATCATATAGGGTGTACATTCCAGAACATAACATAGTTGAAGAGACTCCCAATGTTTCTTTTGATGAATCCATGTTTACTACCAATGTAAAAGGATCATCTTGGTTATTTGATATAGATGCATTAACTGAATCATTTAACACTGGTTATTTGATCAACGCAGGTGCTGCGGATACATGTTATCCCTTTGTGCCCCCAAGTGTGAATGAAGTGCCTTTAACAGCTGACCCACCAAGAGCACAAGTGTCACCTGGACCACAGCAAAGATCAAATCAGCAGCATGCAGCTACTTCCGGAGAAGCAAACTCTTCATCCCCAGCACATGGAAATTCATCAGCAGATGTTCCCTCATCCGTAGATATAAATTCTGGTGCAACTACTGATGCTAGAGATGGAGAGGAGGTAGTCATTCAACAACCATTGCCAGCTGACCAACATTTTTCATCCGTGGATGGTGATATATCTCCTACGGAAGTACAAATTACTGCTTCCGTAGAACCTCCTGCGGAAGAACAAAATACTGCTTCCGTAGAACCTCCCGCGGAAGAACAAAATGCTGCTTCCGTGAAACTTCCTGTGGAAGAAGACAAAGCAGCCAATCAAACACCAGCTGATTCGAACGACCATGAGCCTTTTGATTATTTCATCGACTCAACTACTCAGCTGACACCATCTGCTTCAATGGGTTTCACAAACTTAGACTCCACAGTTCAAGTTGATGCTGTCTCAACAAGCAGAGTACACAAGTCTCATCCAACAGACAATATCATTGGGGACTTGCATTCTAGAACCACAAGGAGCAAAGGAGGTGTGGCAAACATTTGTTTGTTCACCTGCTTTTTGTCCCAAACAGTTCCTGTAAACATTACAGCTGCACTAAAAGACAACAGCTGGATTGAGGCTATGCAAGAAGAGTTACAACAATTCAGAAAACAGAAAGTGTGGACTCTTGTAGATTTGCCTACGGGTCAACATCCAATTGGCACAAGATGGCTTTTCAAGAACAAGCTGGATGACAGAGGTATCATAGTGAGAAACAAGGCCAGACTTATTGCTCAAGGATACACTCAGGAAGAGGGAATAGACTATGATGAAGTCTTTGCACCAGTTGCAAGGATTGAAGCTATACGAGTCTTCCTCGCTTATGCAGCATTCAAGAAGTTCACAGTCTATCAGATGGATGTGAAGTGTGCTTTCCTTTATGGGAAAATTGATGAAGAAGTCTATGTGGCTCAACCCCCTGGTTTTGAAGACCTTGATTATCCACATAGAGTATACAAGCTTGATAAAGCTTTGTATGGTCTTCATCAAGCACCCAGAAAGTGGTATGACACACTATCATCATTCCTGCTGAAGAATGGATACAAGAGAGGAACAATTGATCAGACACTCTTCCTCAAACATGAACATCAAGATCTTTTGGTAGTTCAAATATATGTTGATGACATAATATTTGGATCAACCAACAAGAAGCTGTGCCAAAGCTTTGAAGACTTGATGAAATCTGAATTTCAGATGAGCTCCATGGGAGAATTGACATTCTTTCTTGGCTTACAAGTTCATCAGAAACCAGATGGCATTTTCATCAATCAAGAGAAGTACATTCATCAAATTTTGAAGAAGTACAATCTTGCTGATTCCACTTTATGCAAGACACCAGCATCAACAATAGACAAGATTGTGCCTGACCCTGCTGGCAAATCCGTAGATCAAAGATTATATAGATCAATGATCGGTTCATTAATGTACTTAACTGCTAGTAGACCTGACATCATGTTTGCTGTTTGTGTTTGTGCCAGGTACCAATCGGACCCAAAGGAGTCACATCTGAATGCTGTGAAGAGAATTTTCAGATATCTGAAAGGCAAGCCTGCATTGGGACTATGGTATCCCAAAGATGGAGATTTTAGCCTCTACTCCTACTCAGATAGTGACTATGGAGGGTGCAACAACAACAGAAAATCCACAACTGGTGGATGTCAATTTTTAGGACCAAGACTTGTTTCATGGCAGTGCAAGAAGCAAACAAATGTATCTGTATCCACAGCTGAAGCAGAGTACATAGCTGCTTCAGCAGGTTGCTCTCAAGTACTTTGGTTGCAAAACCAATTACTTGATTATGGTTACAATTTCCTTCACACACCAATTCATATTGATAATTCAGCTGCTATGTTTATAACTGCTAACCCAGTTCAACATAGTAAAACTAAACACATTGAAATTAGATACCATTTTCTGAGAGATTGTTCTGAAAAGGGTCTAATCAAGTTAGTCAAAGTAGACACAACCAATCAGCTTGCTGATTTGTTTACTAAAGCATTTGATTCTGTTAGATTTAATTTTCTGATAGAATCTTTAGGGATGATTAACTTAGAATAAAACAACAAAAGCATATGATTGACTTTGTGCAGAGTAATCGTTAAGGATAACTTAAGTGTCTGATAGAACACCTATACATGCATTATATAAGGGAAATGATAGTAGACTATACTTGGCTATTAAACAAAACCTCAATCTGACTTATATCATACTGATATGTGAGTAGGTTCAACTTGAGTGGAAACAAAGCTAAGAGCATGCCAAACTAAAAGCATGAGGTAACTGTCTGTGAGGATTCCATTTGAGAATCAAGAAGGTATGTTCTCTCCTGATGTGATCAAATCACGTACACAAGCACACTATGTAAAATACTTTATAATATTCTATCTTTGCAAAGTCATATTCCCTCTGTTTTGTGTGAACAAAGACCTGGGACTATGATTAGTAAGTGTGATCTTCATTCTCCCTCTGTTTTGTGTAAACAAAGACCTGGGTTAAAGTTCACCTCTGTTTTACGAAAGTAAAGACCTGGTGACTATGAAGATCATATCTCAGCTCTAAAAAGGAATCACTTGTGATCTATTGAACATCAAGTCAAAGAGCTTTAACATCAAAGCATTGATGAGACTGAAATTTGTCTCAAGATAGAACTTATAATTTAATGTACATAGTCATTAAGTGTGGACTGTAGTGATTTGCCTCACCTACGGAAGACATACTCTAATGATAATTGAATGTGGGACTCATGATTGCTACTGATTAACAAACTTCACAACATGATAAATAGCATGCCTAGTTGATACAATACTCATGTTTGAATTTAAGTGGATCTATATACTTGCAATCAGGTATGTGTTGAATCAACTAAACAAACATCAGCAGAAGCCAAGTTATAGTATGATCCCTCTATATATATATGCATGCATGTAACTGTGTGTCAGAGGTTTAATTGTTATCTCCACTGACCTTCTCTCATTTAGACTGTCATATGCCTGCCATGCCTGTTCACAACTTAAATTTATGATGAATACAACAGTTTCACATTAATCACAAATTTAGGGGGAGTAGTTCATGCATGAAAAACAATACAAAGCTGATAATTGATTTAACTTATTCTGAAGGAATTGGAACTTGAGCACTAACTTGAATGCAGGATACAGGACACTTTACCTTCTTGTACTACATTGCCATGCAAATGAAGTCAACAATGTCCAACATTAACAATTGAGTCTACTCCGTAGATATCATACATTTAAAGTTTTTAAAACTTTAAGTTCCGCAGAAGTTTCAGTAATACTTCTCATCCGTAGAAGTAACAGTGAAATTTCTGCATCCGCAGAAGTCACAGTAATACCTCTCATCCGTAGAAGTATTATGTGATTTCTGATTCAGCAGCAAAACAAAACAAATGCATTATTTGAACTTTTACATCCGATGTAAGGTTCCGCAGATGTTGACATCCGCAGAAGTTAAGGTTCCGCAGATGTTGACATCCGCAGATGTCAAGGTTCCGCAGATGTTCTGTGGAAGAGAGAATGCATTCTAAACACTTGAGATACGGAAAGGAATAAATGGAAGTGGGCCCAACATAGGAATAAATGGAAGTGGGCCCAACATAATGTGAGCCCAACATAATTAATAAAAGAAGTTAATTATGTTCGACTATAAATAAGGTTTTTGACTCTTGAAATTCATTTATCACTTTTACAGAGCACTTTTTCAGATTAACCTAGAAAATCGCCCATTTTCCCTCTTTTTTTTTCAAAATTTCAAAATATCAACATTATCCAGTAACCGATTACTGTTACTGCAAAGGTAAATCATGTCTTAAACATCAATACGGAACTGGTTCATCGATTATTGACATTCAAACGATTCAACTGTATGGTTTCTAACTTGATTTTCTTTGCAGATGGCAAATAGATTTGCTAAAGAGCACAATGTGTGCGCGTTCTTGAACGCTGATGATCCAGCAGCGGAAGGATGTCGAGATATCATCAGATATCTCCGACGATCCAGGCTCTTCTACGCCTTGACGGCTGAGCCTGTGATCCATCAGGCGCACATAATCGGATTCTAGAACTCAGCACGAGTGGAAGAACAAGATGATGAGGAGGTGATAGTGGCTGAGATTCTGAACCAGCGTCTTCGAATCACTGAAAGCACCATAAGAAGATGTCTGGAACTGGGAGATAGAGAAATAGGGCACCCCGACGTATTCGAGAATGAATACATTGAAAAGGTATTTAATCTCATGGGGTACGATGGTGATTACGAGAAAGGGGAAATCAAGAAGGGTAGACTGTGCAAACCGTACAGATTCTTGTGTCACACCTACCTGAAATGCATGTCGAACAGGAAGTCGGGGCTAGACAGATTTTCTCGGCATATATCATCCGGAATCATTGGGGTATTCGAGGGGAGAACTTACAACTACGCCAAATACATCTTCAACTGTATGAGTGAACAAGTCAAATTGCAGAAGAATGATAAGATGTATATGTTCCCGAGATTCCTACAACTGATGATCAACTCAGAACTTCCAGGGTTGAACAGAGTTGGCGATGTGTTTGTTCAAGCACACCTGAGCAAATCAGTGTTGAATAAACTTAGTGGAAAGTATGAGGGTCCAGATATGCCAATGTTCGCACATGTTATAGATCCTCAAGCTGACCTGCCACAAGAGTTGGCATGGGCAGATGAAGCAGAATCATCTGCTGATTCTGCACAATCTTCTCACTCTCCACAGCAAACACCACTACACCAACAACAATCACCACTACAAACACCACCACTACAACATCAATCATCCAGCCAATCACCCTCTCAACAACCACAATCACCAGCAAGCGTAAACACCCAACCAATCTCCCCAATTCACCACCATCAATCACCTGTACTAATATCATCATCATCCACCAAAGATACTCAGCCAGTATCTCCTGTCCAACAACAATCATCATCATCCTCTCAGTCTTCATCTCATCACACTCAACCACTCTCTCCACAACAAATCCAATCCCCCATACAACCACCTCCAGAATCCCCAAAACCTCAATCACCGGAAAGTGCTGGGACTGAACTTTTGAGGTAACTGAGTCTGTACACTCCGTACACTCAGGAGACACAGAAATATTATCTGAAGCCAGCACTGTTCCTTTCTCACCAACACATACAGAAGAACAACCTTCATCAGCACATACCGAGCCTATACCTTCATTGCAAGATGAACAACTTGCTGATGAACAAGGGGAAGTTGAAGAATCTGCTCAGGATGTCACTGCATACCATGAAGATGACTTAAGTGACAGTGACATTCCTGTGAGCAAAAGCTTTCTGGTCGCTAAGTACAACAAGTTGGTACTTAAATCCAATAAGCGAAAACAAAGAATTCTGGAGCTGTACGGTGTAATTCAAGAAAAGGATGAAGAACTGATGAAGAAGGATGCCAGTCTAAAGAGACTCAGAGAAGATGCACTATGCAACAATGAAATTATTGATGAATTGTTCCAAACAAAACGGGAGTTGGAGGCTACTTTAAAAACAAGAGCAAAATGAAAAGGCTGAGCAAATAAAGCAAAAGGATCTAGAGATAGAAAGCCTGAAAAGAAAACTCTCAGATCTAAAAACAAAAGTGGACTCAAGTGCTGAACCAGCAAAACAGTCGGGTAGAGCTACTAAGCCACTGATCTCATACACCCGAAAAAGAAAATATTTTGGAGCCACTCAAAAGAAACCAGAAGATGAAAGCTCTCCAAAGAAACCAAAACTTCCATCTCCTGCACCTACACCTTCAGTAGAAGTGTCTGCTGTGAAGGTATCCTCCGGAGAAGAAGAAAGTGATAAAGAGTGGGAGGAGCTAACAAGAATGGAGTCCCCCACTGATGATAAGGGTGGAAAGGCCGATGACCTTCTAACAACTGCTGATATCATGGAAGAGAGGCCTGATTCCAGCATGTTTATGACCCTCATCAACCATGGTTTTCCGTATGACATGGTTGAGAGGATGAACACATCAGAAATGACCAATGTACTGAAAGAATTTGAGTTTGCCAGGTTCATAATCCCAGACTGTGATTATGAAGCCTTTACAACATTTCAGTCATTGGAGAAAATAAAGAAGGATTTGGGCCACTGTGACACAGCAAAACTTACAAAGTATAATATGACTTGCTGGTTACAGGGCCACAATTACAAGCCGCATGAACTTAAAGGTAGAACTACTGGAGAGTTGCGGAGGATGATGGAGCATGTAATGAAGGTGGAACTGGAAACTGGAGTTAAGTTCAGAACCACTGCTCCACATCCAAAAGAACAAAGCAAACTTGCTGCTGATCCAGTAACTGTTGAATCAAAAGATCAGCACAAGGAAAAAGAAAAACTAATCAGAGAGCCAAGAGCTGTAATCCCCGGAAAAGTATGGCCTCTGGGAACAACTGTTCGAGAGATTACCGAGAAGAAATCAACTCTCGTACAGCTGTATGATCATATCACAACTCTCAGTTCTGTGGAAGAGAACAGGATTATGGCCTAGAAATATGATCCAGACTGGGATTGTGTAATAATCAAGAGGACATCTGGAAGGATTCAATACTTCCATGATGTGGAAAACATGCTCAGCCTTCCGGAGCAAGATATCAGAGATCTACAGAGCATCCCAATGTTCAACTATCCAATCCATCTCAGGGGGAGAGACTTTTCTGCAGCTGTAAATGGTATGAAGACCAGTTTTACTGATGATGTGCTCATGCAAGCAAAGAGAAATGATAAGGAGCACAAAAGAATGATACAAAATCAGAAAAGAAAAACAGCTGAAGTCTCATCCCTTGTAGATGATGATCTGCTAAAAAGGGTGGGATGTACCAGAAGCTCACACACCATCAAATGCATCACTGGAAATCAATTCACTTGTCCTATCTCAGAATGGGGATACGTTGAAAAGAATAAAGAGATGGTGTTGCTGAGAAATGTTGATGGGAAGAAGGGAGACAAAATAAGAATCTTTGATCCAATGGAGCTGAAGATGCTGCATCCCAGCTACACTTCATATCTTCATGATAAATTCTTCCCAAAGCTAACAGATGAAAAAGCCCAGAATGATCTCTGCTTGTATGTGCATATGATTCAAGTGATAGATAAACTGCATGCAAAGGCACACAAGAGAAGGAAGCATGAGGCTGGGCTACTAAAAGGAACAATCATAGCTGAAGTGTCTGAGCTCAGAATATCTGAAGAAGATGAATTAGAAATAGTGCATAATGATAATGTAGTGGAAACACTCACTACAGAAGAAGATGTTTTGGGACTCAGTTATGACACACTGAAGAAGATCAGCAGGATGCAGATAAAGTACAAATATGATGATCAGAAATCTGCTGTATCTTACTTCTACAATAAAATGATAGCAAGAGTTAAGGAGCTTGCTGTTTTGAAGGACTGATTACAAGGAGCTAAGCCTAAGGGGGAGTATTGTTAGGTCTAGATTGTATAGGGCTAGATCAATTTTGTATAGGCTTAGTACTTGAAAATCAAGTCTTGTAATTAATATTTGTAATAGTCAAAATATATATATATGTGATTTGAATCTATAGGATAACCCCATATATATGTGTGTTGATTTGTGACTTGACAGGGAAAAACAATATACTTGGATGGATTCATGGAATTGACCAAGTGTAGGAAACATCTACGGATGAACAATTTTGTTAATCCGTAGATATGTTTCTTACAAGAACAAATGACCAAGTACAATATTCCTGCGGATGATCAAGTACCATGAAGACTCCTACGGAAGAAGAATTTCCTACGGAAGAACAACTTTGCTACGGAAGACTAAATCATCTACGGAAGAACAAATGTTCTGCGGACGAGAAGATTGCTGTGGAAGAACATTATACTTGTGCGATTACAAAATCCAAGAAGTCAAACAAGTCAAGACGATCAACAACAGATCCCGAGAAATCCGGTGTTTCCTAAGCCGACTCAAATCATCTATAAATATGAGTCCTAGGTTTCACATCTGGGGGAACACAATCAATCAATATTACGGCTGTCAAGAGTTCATTTTGAAACCCTAGCCGCCGTCACATCAACATCAAACATCATTCGTTTCACAGAATTCGATTGTTCATAGTCATTCATTATTATTCTTTTGTAATCATTACAGTATAGTTAATGAAATACATTTGAATTATTATTGATTTCGTATTCATTGTGTTTCTGTGGTTGTGTTCATCATTAATCATTAAAAAACAATTAAACGTCGATTAGTGATAATTCCACGATCATTAAATTGATTTATTTTAATACTGATAATTCCTAAATTGCGATCCTTGGATTCAATAATTCGAACGTGAACATGAGCTTGGATCTTAGGATTCATATTGATGATAACAAGAATTCAATGATTAGATGCTAAAATATAATAAATAATGATGACGATGAATGTGAAGAACACATACAATGATGATGAATGCTTGATGTTATTGATATATTGTTGAAATCATCATTCATAAGAATGATGATATGATGTTGAATTCATCATCCATGATGGATGATGATTTATTGTTGTTGGTGAGAAACCCTAATTCACCCTAACATGTGGTGAATTAGTCACGCTTAACAAAGATGACATAGGTTACAATATATACTAATCTAGTAATTAAAATAATTACAAAATAAACCCTAGACTAATATTTTTATTGATTTTATGCTTCAAGTCTTCAACTTTAATAATATTGAAATCTTCAATTTCTTCCAAGGTAGAATACCCAACAATACTCCCCCTAAATTGTAGATTTCCAATGTGAGTTGAAGCTTGATCTTGTTCTTGTTGAATAGTTATCCAAGGTTGAGAAATATGTTGTTGATGCGGAAGCGAGGTCTTCAAAACTTTGGAAAAACCAATTTTTTTTTTTTTTGTTGTTGAGAGCCCAAATACGATCCCAAATTTTATTTAGTTGATCATAAGCCCAATATTCAATACTTGAGCCCAATTCCAACTAATGTTTTTGTTTAATGATGGAGCCCAAGAAACAAACCCAATTGAGTTCCCGAGCCCATTTGCAACCCTAGGTTGCAAATCCTAATGTTTCAACCCTAATTGAGCTTTCACTCGAACATCTGGAGCTGTTAATGGCGGAAGATTTGGGGCAATTTCGAGGTCTTGAGCTTCCATTACCGTAACCCTAAGGTACCACAATTTAGGCGATTGATAAACCTTCGATCTAGTATGAGATACATACGGTGCATCGGAGCTCCATGACTCCGGAAACGCGTCGTCGGCCTGAGTTCCGATCCAAACGGAAAGCTGTATATCTCCGGAGACTTTTCCGGCGGCGTTGGGATCATCACCGCCTTCGAGGCCATACCATTGCGGAGCTAACGGACTGTTCGGCGGATCGCGAACGGGGACGTCGGAGAGATCGAAGCATACGCCGAGGAAGTTTTCCGATTGTGCGTCCCATACGGAGATCTCGAGCGTCGATGAGTTTGCTGACTCAGGCTTGTTGTATGCTAGTGCGAACACTTGGTGCCATTCTGGATTCGATGAGGATTCACCGGGCTTTGGAATCGCTGGTTTGGATCGGACGGAGTTTCCGATTCGTACGTAGGGGCTTTCGTTCGGTGAGAGTCCACGAGCTTTGACGATGCGTACGAAGAGGTATTGCATCGGTTCTACGAGATCGTATGCCGGAATTCTCTCTGATTCTGTGTGTGGTGATCGTCTAGGTATTGCTCGTGGTGAGTATTCTCCGTTTTCAGGGCGTTTTAGAACCCTAACTCGATCACTACCTCCTATTCCCACTCCAACTCTGCTTGCCTGCATTCTCCTCATCTCCGGTGGATATTCTGGAGTAATCGGTGGTGGAATCCCCTGATTTTGATGCTGATTTTGATGTTGATTTTGATTGTTGATGAAGTTGCTTTCTTCAAAACTTCAATAATTTCAGCAAACTAAACATGAAAACTTATCACAATCAATATGAATCCACAACCCCGCTCTGATACCAATTGTGTGTTCATGATTCGAACGTGAACATGAGCTTGGATCTTAGGATTCATATTGATGATAACAAGAATTCGATGATTAGGTGCTAAAATATAATAAATAATGATGATGATGAATGTGAAGAACACATACAATGATGATGAATGCTTGATGTTATTGATATATTGTTGAAATCATCATTCATAAGAATGATGATATGATGTTGAATTCATCATCCATGATGGATGATGATTTATTGTTGTTGGTGAGAAACCCTAATTCACCCTAACATGTGGTGAATTAGTCACGCTTAACAAAGATGACATAGGTTACAATATATACTAATCTAGTAATTAAAATAATTACAAAATAAACTCTAGACTAATATTTTTATTGATTTTGTGCTTCAAGTCTTCAACTTTAATAATATTGAAATCTTCAATTTCTTCCAAGGTAGAATACCCAACATATTCATATTAGCATATATCATGTAACACCTTAGGAAATTTTGTACATATAATTATAAGTCAAAAAAGTTCAGGGTTCAAAATAAAATTTTAAGAAATTAGGGTTTTGACAATGATCACAGACCATGAACAGTGACTTTAACGGTTTGTGATGGACCGAATCAAAGAAGTTGGAATTTTGATGGCATTGCGCACTGTTATGTTATCCTTAGTAAATGCTTGGCGGTCCGCATCATGGTCATCAAGCAAGACCCTCGTATAATGCCACGTGACATGTTGATGAGGATAATGAGGATGACATGTATCACCCTAGAATGATACGTGTTCAATGGCTAAGCATACGTCAACACGTGACATATTTTGATTGGTTGTCGAGTGTCTCGACCGCTAAGGATTTGTTGCAGACGCGACCGAGTCCGTTAATAGTACATGATGGTGGGGCCGAGTAGACTATTAAGGTCTGCCTTTGTCAGATGAATTTCGCAAAAGTTTCAGAATTTCTTAAAAGTTTCAGAGTTTCTTAAAAGTTTCAGAATTTCTTTTCACTTTTAAATATTCTGAAACTTGTAGACTTCAGTTCTTCTCACAGTCAAATTGTATAAGTTAGAATAAATCAATTACATAGCTAAATAGTGAAATGTATAGTGGAGGATTGATGTAAATTTGGAATCGGAGGGGTAAATTTTATAGTTTCATAAGAAGCTAACACTTCATTAGTTGAGTATGTCCCAAACTGAGATTGACAAGAATAATGACATAACTTGATTAATGGAAACCTCATCTTCTGTGTGACTTTTAGAAAAAACAAATTTAAGTTTTAGATAAAATAATAAATTAGATGATGCAGCACAAGAAAAAAGTCCTAGAAAAAGATGTAAACAACTTTGAAATCAAAATATAAGTTGTATAACTGCAGCTATCCATTACAAGTAGCAAAAATAAGTGCTCGATACTTTTTTCTATTTTTTTAATGGTTAAAAGGATCATTGACGGATTATTGACCGACCCGATCATTTTCATTACTCGATCACGAAACCGAGACCCCCTTTATAAAACTATCTATCTCATCCCCTTTTTTGTCACAACTAAAACTTAAACCTAAAACATTCATCTGCTTTAATAAAGTTTTAAAATATCTCATATCAACCAATTACAGCTAAGGATTATTTGTTAGTGCTTAACACTTATTGGCTAAAAGCGATTGGACCCCTTTTCAAAAAGATTCTATTTTTAAATGAATTAAAAGAATTTAGAGATACAAAATCAAGTTTTAAATCACATAAATTTACAAACGTTACTTTTAAACCTAATACATCAGACAGATATATACTGTATTTTGTCTCTTTTAATTGCTCTCCTCTATCATATCTAACTGGCACTAACTATACATGTTATACAATTCTTATGGTTTCCTGTATAAATATAGTTTTGAGTATTTTAGCTACACATGGATACATAGACTTATTCACAAATATACATGCATATGTTAGTGTATAATAAACAATAATTATAATAAAAGAAGTGGACCCTTCCCCTGGTCAGCACTCAATTGCTATAAAGAAAACAAAAGTGACAGGAGGGGAGGGGGAAGAAATTGAAAGGGGTATTCTTTGGTTTCCTGACAATTTTCTGATTGCATATACCCCCCTTGAGCCAATTATCATACCAACTTCACTTAAATCAAAAACATTGATATTCAAGTCAAATGGGTACCACCTTCATGTATTACACCAGAGCCCATGTTCCATTTTGAGGAAAGATATTTTATTTTCCTTCATTAATCTTATGTTGACGCCAAAGATAGCTTAATCTTGTGTATTTTTAATGATTATTTCTATCATATTTGGTAAATAAATATTTTTTATAGTAAATTAGAGAAAAGTATCTTTATCTTTGTAATTAATTTTATTTTCTAATTTTTATCTTTATTAATTACACTACACAACCTTTGTTTATACGTTTTATTTTATCTTTGGTCATTTAGTCTAACGGTCGTTTATCTGCATCATTACATCACATGGTTATTACATGAGGATATATGTGTATATCCAAGCGGTATAATTTCTAAAACGAATCAACGTATTAAGAAATTATGATTAGTAAAACGTTGAGACTGACAAGTAAAACCTTAAACATATTCTATATATTGTTGTCCTTATTTTTTGAGTGAATTGTCTTTTTTCTCCCTATGGTTTGACTACATTTGTTATTTTCATCTAAATATATTTTTTCTTGCATTCGGATCCTCAAGATATAAAAAAATATCATTTTCATCCAAAAGTATTAGCTTCATTATTTTAAAATGTTAAATATTTATTGTTAAAGGGTACTTATGTAATTTTTCATATAAAAATGAAATTCGGATTTATGTTTACGTATTATTGATAAAATTTACAACTTTTTCAAACCTTGGGGAGCCAAATATAAGAAAAATATTTTTGGATGAAAGTAGCATATATAACCAAATCACAGGAAGAAAAACAACGATTCACTCTTATTAATTTTAAGCTAATTTTGTAACATATTTGCAGTTTCATATGATTTAATATCAATAATAAACTTAATACATAGAATTACAGAACACAAGCCATGTGAAGTTATTTAAAAAAATATAATCAGTAAAATGTTGAGATTCACAAGTAAAACCTCAAACAAATCTTGTATGTTTTTATCATCACTTTTTTTAAAGTTAGTTAAAACAAGCTAATTGTGTGACAACTCATCCAAAACTCACTAGATAACTCACTAGATTTTGATTTCTGTGTACCAATGCAGTAGACCAGTGGTGGAACAACTCACCATGTAACGTAATTTTCGGGACGAAAATTCTTTCAACATGGGGATAATATGACATCCGGTAATTTTCCGTTACTAAAACTCCGTTAGTTCCGTTAAGCCTTGCATACACGCGTCGTGAGCACACACTAGTTGTCGTTTAACGTTGATGACCTAATAATAAATAATAATGTTAAATTAATGATAATCTAGTTGATTAGATGATTATTGTGTTATGATTACATGCTTACGCGATTTAAATGTTAACGGTGAATTTTATTGCGTAACGTGGAAACGCGTATATTTAATTTGCGTATCTTGTGACTAGTGAAAATAATATATATATATATATATATATATATATATATATATATATATATATATTATTGTTGATTTATAATGTTGGTATTATTAAGTTAAAACCCTTTTAAAAAGTGTTTAAAAGAGTAGTTTTTATAAAATATAAATAAAGGGGGTTAAGTGTAACTTCCTAAAACTAAAACTTACCAAAATTGCAACCCTAAACCCTCCCCAAACCCCCCATTTGGCCGCAACTCTTCTCCCTTCCCTCTCTTTTTGCGAAATTGATCCAAGAACAAGAACACAAGTCGAATTTCAAGTGGTTTCAAGTAGTACAAGTTGTTTACAAGTGATAAGCATCATCTAAACACGTTTAAAGGTTAGTTTTGATTAGTTGTTCATATTTTTTTGATGAAGATGAACCCTAATTCCAAAAATTATGATGATGATATGAAATTGATGGTTATTCCATGTTAGTATTGTTGTATTGATGCTAGTTGGGTGTTAATTACAAGTATTGATATGGATGTTGATTTTCTAGGTCAAGTTAGGTCAAAACTGGAAACTTTGATTTGGGGAAACTTCATGATTGATCAAATTGATGTTGTTTGATGGTTGTATGATGTTAATTAGATGATATGGATGCTAGAATACATCGATCCTGCAAGAAATTGATGAATTGAAGGTTTTATTCATAGTTTACTAATAATAGTAACTTTATTTTGCTTAGAATGTTGAATTGTTGATAAATTGATGTTATGGATGTGTTTATAATGATGATTAGATACTAGATTATTGTTGTGAGCTTTGGGAATCCAAGAACATAAGCTAGAATCCATACATTACTAAAGATAGTAACTTTTTAGGATATGAATTGATGAACTATGTTAGTTTGGTGTTGTTGATCATGCCTAGTTATGTTATGAACTTGATTAGGTATGTAATTGATGAATTGGTGATTGTTATGGATGGTAGATCATTTTTGGGGATTACTTTTCCAAAAGGGAAACTTTATTTTTTATGAATGTTGGATATTATGAGTTGGACATGTTCTGGTGTTAGGATCATGCTAGAGTGTTTGTTGTGGGTACCTAATGTGATAGAATGTGTTATTGGAGTTGTATGAATGCTTAGTTGATCATGTGGGATTGATGAACTTTGATGATCATGTATGGTATTGAATGTTGATTAGTAACTAGGGCATCATGTTTGGGACTGGAAATTGATCATCTTGGTGTATGTTGAATGTAATGGACATGTTGAATGTGTTGTTGGATAGTATGGATGATTAATTGGTAAATTATCTGTTTTGGCCTGTTTATGATAATTCATAGTTATGAGTCATATGAGTAGGTTATGCATGATTTGACCTTGTATGATATATTATTATGTTTGTTTAAATGGTTTATAACACATAATGTCACCAACGGGTCAAACGGGTCAACTGGGTCAAACGTGTCTCTTTTCTGAAACCTTGAGTCTTTGATTGTAGTGTACTTAGGGTTCCACATGTTCTCTGTTTACACGTACTTATGTACTTACGTGATCTAGGTAACCTCTGAAGGTTGTCTGTCCACTCTCACTTCCAAGTAAACCCTAAGTATTTGTACGCATATCAGGTGAGTTCATGCCCCACCCTTTATTTAATCTTTTTTGGGGGAGACAGCATACTGGTAATTTCACAAACGCTTTATATATTTAAGTTGTGTATAATATTAATATAGTGCTAGTTACCATGGAAAAGTCCTCACACTTTCGAATTATTAATATTGAATAGCGGGGAAACTTGGGTAGTACTACTGGGTCTGATGAGCCCCACCTGCGTGACTCGAGGTCAAACGGGTGGAATTTGTCCTATGAACATTTGTCACGACCTGGTAAGTCGTGACAGGAGGCAAAAACTATCACAATTAGCTTCAATTGCGAAATCACTATGAATTAATATTTATTGTTAATAGACTAGCTATCTGCTACAATACACTGCTTATATATCGCAACTGTTAAACTGTTTATATTTGAACGTCAACTCTTGAACTCACCAACCATTGTGTTGACATTTTAGTATGCTATTCTCAGGTCGATAACTCAGCTTGCCAGTAGAAGCACAACACGGGTCCAGCATGCATTCTAAGGCTTTATTTTATAGACACATTTACTCGTCTGCTAATTATGGGTTTTAAACATTTGGATGGCGCGTGTTTTGCCATATTATGTATTTTGGTACTTTGTGTTTGTCTTGTTTACAAAACGCTTCCGCATGGTTTTAAAGTCTGAATTTTGGTTTGTTTTATTTTAAAGAAGGCATATAGAGTCGTTCTTAGTAACTATTGACTGTGATCCTGGTTTGTTCACACGTCTCGCGGTAAAACTCCGCATGTGGATTTTGAGGGTGTGACAAATTGTATCATATGATTTAAGTATCAATAATAATCTTAAAATACAGGAATTTAAATGTAAGCCACGTTTAGTTATTTAGATGTTTTTGTTCAAATCAGAATGCTAGTTCTATAAAAATTTATTGCATCATATGATTTTCATAATTATATGATTGTGAAATAAATCTAAATTATTTCATGTGGCCTGCATTCTAATTTTTATGTATTAAGTTTTTTCTTTTGAACGACCAGTTAGGTTTATTATTACAAATAAATCATATGATACAATCATTTTTTGTTTGAGGTGTTACTTGTGGGTAATGTTTTATCGATCATATTTTAATAATACATAGATTTGTTTCTAGATTATGTTGTCTGTATGTTTTTTATACATAAACCCTCATATGATAACCATATAATCTAACTTAAGGACACAACACATTCCTCCGCTTTCACTATATCTTCCTGGGAGTCCTCTAGTCTTGCATTCGTTCTAAAAGACCGTTAGATTAAAGGACGAAAGTTGAAACAAACCATATATATAAAGGTTGTTCAATGAAATTAGTAAAAACAAAAGTTGAAAAGTAAAATTAGTTATATAGATAAAAGGTCCTTTTATGTAATTTACTCTATTATCTATAGTAGTGTGTTTACATATTAATATTATAGTGTGTTGCTATATATTTATAGGATCATATTCACGTCTCACTTAATTATATTTATGCCTAGTTGTTGGCAGAAGACATGGTTGTGTTTTGCAACAGAGTCATCGTGAAAGACGTTGATGTGGATACCCGAGCCAATATATTATTCTAATTGGTAATAGACACACAAAAGACTGCAAAGTTACTTGATTGACTACACATGACTTGAGGAAGATGATGAATATGAAGTAAAGAACAAAAGATTCTAGTCACTCAAGCTCGTGAGAAATCTAGTCCATGCATATTTGTTTTTATAATAGAAACAAGAACAAACATTTTTTTTTAAAAAAACATAATTATCATGACAAAAATTTCAAGTGGATTTGGTTATTTCACATGCTAGGAGAACGTTTGAGAGACAAATTGGTTTGTTTATGAATGAATTCTCGAGAAACCAATATGAAGAATTGAAATACCCTTTTAACATCAAGCACTTAATTTGACTTAAAGAGTTATACATGCTTGTTAATTTAGTTATACATGCTTGTTAATTTAGTTATACATGCTTGTTAATTTAGTAGTTGGTTGACTATGCGCTCTGAAGCCATCGTGTTAGGCGGTCAATGAAATACGACTGGTGTCACATTTATTAACATTCACATACAATGTTAGAGTAACTTTAAAGTAAACTGATGGTATCACAACTTATGAACGTAAGTGTCATGAAAGTTCTCACGAGAATGATAATCTAATTACAATTTAACTCATAACTTACATATGCTTTTTTTATTAATTAATTTTGTCACACATGTTAACATATGTTATTAGTGATCAATACTCAATAGCACCCATGGGTTAGAAAACTCCAAATGGGTCTATATACCACATGCAATGTCTATCCTTTATTTTGCTCTTCCATTTGGCCCTCCCTTTGCAGTTTCCAATTTCATGCAATCCTTCTATTTATTGCACATGTGATGTCAATCTCATGTGGCCCTTCCTCAATCAATGCCCCTATCTGTATTTCCATCTCATGAATACTCTTTCACTTTTCATCAATTTACCATTTCACCACTTGCAACAAGTGAGGTCAATTGTATAGTCCGTTTTCATTAATCATTATACCCTCATTTAAGGGAAATTTTAGGCGTACCGTAATTTCTTGGAGAAAACCGACTCAAACGGTTACGGTTAGGGCTCACCGTGACCGTTTGGTCAGGTGTGACACCTAACTGTCACGGTTAGGCCTCACCGTGACGGTTAAATCTGGGCCCAATGATTGGATATGTAATTAATGGGGAATTGATTGTGCGCAGTTAGGGTTTTGGGGGCTATATGTCACGGTTTGACCAAACCGTGACATATTGCCTTTATTTTTTATATTTTTTTAATCATATCACTTTGTTTTTATTTTAATTTTATCACTCGTTTAACCTAATCATAACTCACAAGTTTGTGTTTTGTGTTTATTAATAATTTATCTTATTACAAGTTTGTGACGGTTTTGTGTTTAATTTGTTTACGAGTTTGTAAAAATCGGTTGTCATTATACAGACATATTGTATATAGTTTCTAAATTTGAGTAATCATACTAGTTTGTTTTTATTTTTATTTTATCACACGGTTAACCTAATCGTAACATACGTGTTTGTGTTTTGTGTTTATTATTAATTTATCATATTACAAGTAATTTTTGTGTTTAATTATTTTTTAAACAAGTTGGTTGTTATTTTATCATATGGTTAACCTAATCGTAAAAATCAGTTGTTATCAAACATATACAATTAACATTATCAACATTACAAATATAAAACAAACAAACAAAGAAACACAACCAAACAAACACAATCAAATATACAAGTCATCATAACTGAAACTGCACATATATATATATATATATATATATATATATATATATATACAACGAGTTTTTACATACAAAAAGAAATAAAATACAAACAAAATAACTATCTAATCCATCATCCCCGGATCGCTGCCCTGACCAGACCCGCCCGCGCCAGATGGGCCAGCACCGTCATGGTCTAACCGCCTCGGTGGCTGTGACAACAACGGCGTACCCGAGGCGGCATAGTCCGCGACCATGTGCTGGATGACCCAGTCCATCATATCCTCCAGCCTCGCGACCCTGTCTCGTGTGTCCTGCATCATATCAAGAACATGAGCAGGCAATCGCACGGCGTGGTACACGCGCTGAGGATGTTGGGGCGGGTCCTGGTCG
Source organism: Flaveria linearis (assembly GCA_024085815.1). Taxonomy (NCBI): domain Eukaryota; kingdom Viridiplantae; phylum Streptophyta; class Magnoliopsida; order Asterales; family Asteraceae; genus Flaveria; species Flaveria linearis. The sequence goes on along the minus strand of CM044014.1, from coordinate 59,599,261 downwards.
TGTGGCGGGGGAATGGGCTGATCCTCCCCGCCACCAAGGGGCTCGTGGGCATCCTGAAGGTAGACCTCAGCCCCCGCCAGCTCGGGTGGGTCCACCAACGGCTCGGGCACCCATGGCACGACCTCATGGTATCTTGTGAGCAGGTGCCACGTGCCGTCGGGGAACCTCCGAACTATCCTCATCCCAGTGGCGGTGGTCCGGCCGGCCACGCGCACAGGAGTCGGAGGTAGCGGGAGCTGGGACATGGCATGCGCGTAGCCCAGGCCCCGAGCGATCCGGGAAACAATGTTCCCGCCCACCAACGCCCCTCGCGACTGCCTGTGATAATAACTAGCAAAATAATCAGCAAGGGCATGCACGAGGTGGCAATGTCGGTGTGTGAATACACACCGAAGAAAAAAAAGGTTGGCGGCGTTGACCCTGTCGGTCCCCGCCCCACGACCAGCGACGGACGTGGCGATAAGTCGGTGAATGTATCTATACAGAGGGTCTCGTATATGAGAGGACCTCGTATCACCGCCGTATGGTCCGTCGCCGATCGCAGGCCACCAGACCTGATCGGAGTCGTCGGCCCCGCGGATCACGGCGGTGGTGTGTATCGACTGTCGGGTCTCCTCCTCCGTGTAGAGGCCGCTGACGACAGCGAACCACCTAAATGACATGCGGTGGAGGGCCCCGAACAACCGGAAAGCAACCTCCGCGGGCGCACGACCGTCCGCTATGTCGTCCTCGTCCAGCTCCGCAAGTCCCTGCTCACGTGGACGGAACGTGAATGTGCAGTATAACTCCACGGTGAGCTCTAGATGGGCATCGTCGGACATCCGGAACAGCTGCTCCCAATGGGCCGTCCTCGCCGATGATCTCAAAAAACTGGTCGCGCTCTCCAACGAGCTGTAAGAAGTCCTCCGACAGGACGGTCCCCGGTGCTGGCACACGTGCTCTCAGGCCCTGAACCGCTCGTACGGTGTAGTCCCCTGCTCGAACTGCAGCGTCGTGCAGTCATCAATGTCGGGGATAAAAGCATCGTCGGCATCCATATCTGCGAAAAAAAAGTATTTATCATTATTTATAATGTTTATAAAATTAATGGTTGACGGTTAATTATTATTATTATATTATTGGTATTATTACTAGAAATCTTATATAATCTCGGTTGAAACCGTAGCCTTCTTTATCCGATCCATATGGTTTTCTTTGAGGTGAACCGAGCTGTCACTCTCATCTGTGTCATTCCCATTAAAAGTATCCGACACATGTGTAATTTCTAGTTCTGACTGGTACGGGGGATGTCCGTAATCCAGCTCTGTTTGTGAGTGGTACGTGTTCGGGGTATGCCCGTAAGAATTGCAAGGGGGATATCTGTACCCTTCACCGTAACCTGTCGGTCCAAATAAAGAGTTGCACGCCTCTTGAGCAAATGTGTTCGACGGGTTGGTTTCCTCCTCCCCTCACGGAAGGTGACTCCCGTATACGTAATATTCCTAAAAAAGATAATGGTTAGATATTTCAAATAATAAGTTATAATAAAACATATAATAGTTCAACCTGGTTCGAATCTTCGATATGTGGCACCTCATTCAAATCTGGAAGCTTTGGCTTTTGATAATGATCTCCCGAACCCGACATTGTTTTCGAATTAACGCGTTTTTGGAATGACGAAGGCTGAAAAATCTCGAGTGTTGGATGAATGAAAGCTCAAAATACAAGGTTCATTAAAAACTGAAAACTTGGATTATGAAATTGCGAAACAAAATTTTAGAATTGGATATGTCGATTGTTGTAAGTTGAAAGGTATTTAAGGTGAAAATCTGGTGCGCAAACCGTCACGGTTTGGCCTCCACGTGACGGTTTGTGGCGCGAATCCCGGCCCTTTTGTCAAAATCACGTCTACCTCGTACCTTAAATTGAGACCTCGTACCCTAGAGGTCACGGTTAGGCCAAACCGTGACGGTTTGGTGACCGCTTTTCAACTTTAACAGACCATTTTGTCGTTTTGTTGTCACGAGGTCACGGGTACTACCACCACAAACCGTGACAGCAAGCCCTTGCGGTCACGGTTAGATGCCAAAATGTGACCGCTAGACCTAACCGTGACCGTTTGAACCGACCTACCCCCAAAAACCCATGCGGTGTCCCCATTAAGACCCTCTTTTAAACTTATATTATAATGTATTCAATTGAATGTTCCGCGTTTGGAGTGTAGGGCGTTGTCATCTCCTTTGCAAGGGTCGTCCACAAAAGGTGAGTCGAGATTAAGTTTACTTTACAACGTGTTGTCGATGACATGCATGATCATGATGGTTAATGACATTTTCTTTAAGATATGTGTAAGTGTTTAGTTGGTAGAATATTGAAATAAACTTGAATTTAAGTCAAGTATACATGGAGAACTTGTATTAGTGATATGAGAAATTAACTTTAATATAAGTAAATAGTAATTTATGAATTTAAAAGTGGATAACTTTTAGAATCGATGAAATAATAATATGAACAATAATTTTGAGGCTAGTGAAATTGCTTTTAAGAAACTTATTAAGATCACCAAATGATACTTATTGAAACAAAACAATTGTAAGACACACATACTTTGTATACATGGTTCTAATACAACTATGAATTTGTTTTACTTCTATTTTCCTTAGAGAAATTATAAACTGAATTGAAATTTAAACGGTGTGAAGAAAATGGTGCTTTTTTCTTTCAAAATAAAAGCAAATCCCCAAAATTATGCGTAATTTGTCTTTTATTGATTTGTACACTTGATGATGGATTGATGGTTCAAGTCACGATCCATATTTTATAAACAATCATCATTACTATTTTGTTGCTATGTCACACCACAAACTTTTTATCTCCTTTTCATTTATAAACATTCACTTTTAAAAATTAACCAAATATCTTAAAGTTCCACATTCCACATTTTTAGTATGTGGTATTTCAAGTTAACTTAAATGTATGGTTACTACTATTGTTTAAAGTAACATAAATTGGTGTTTGTGTGATGTAATATGAAATATTTAATAGAATATTGGGCTTTAAAAAAATAAATGAAATGTTTGAGATAGTATTAAAAACATGTGAAGAAGTTTTAATAATTTTATTATATTTTTTGCGTCATATCTAAGGAAGTTTTAACCTTAACATATGAATTTTATGTGAATGTTTATTTGTAGCAAAACTTCACATAATATCTGTAAACCTTTCTACGAAGGTTCAATCGTTTAAAATACACATGGTGATCACTTTTATTCAATTAGTTCGTTATGGGGTTTTCTTTTTCTTAATTAGAGTTACTTTGCCAATAAGTCCTAGATCAACTGGTTTAGGAGGACATTCTATGACTTTCCAAATTGAAGGTTATGGGTTAGAGTCTCACTATGTGCAATATGCTCCAAGTGGGCTAAAGGTTTTACCACAGTGGACCTTTGGGCGATGGGTTTCCCTTGGAATGGTGGGTGAGCCGGGTCACCAGCGTTGTCTGTGTTCGAGGGCATAGGTGGCCTTTCGCCAATGGGTTTACCCCGGTGACTAGGTTTAAAAATTATTCGTTGGTCAGTTCAAAAAAAAAAAAGATAGGCCTGATTAAGATAATTCCTATCTCTCGAAGTAAGATCATACATTTTCCACTAAAAATATGATATATATACCGTTTTGATTAAGATAATTCCTATATATTATTAGACTTATTAATATATTGTATGTTACATTTCATTAGCAATTAATTAAATTAGTATGTCTTAATAATTTGTTAAAATAAAAATATGTATATTTTGAATATTTATTTATTTTGTTTACTTAATTAAAATCAATTCATTTAATAAGAGAGCAAGATAGAAAATACAAGTTTAGGCTTGATGAGAAGTTGTCATGTGTGCATTTAAAAGTCTTTTTATCAGATAGAATAGATTCAATAGTAATAAATTTCAAGTTTAATCAAAATAATTTTAGCAATATTCATTTATGTTGAACAACATAATCAAGAATAATCTATCTTTTCCTAAAACCGAATTTATAAATTATATTACCTAGTTAATAACTTAAATACAAATTATTGTGTTTCTAATGGGCCTGTACAATTGGGCAAGCTTGGGCTCGTACAGTTAGACACACGAGCTGAGCTCCTCATTTAGATTTTAGAGTGGTTTGTTGGGCCGATCAAAAGAATGAAAAAAGAAGGGTTTTATTTTTCGATGAAAACTCAAAAATTTTAAAGGTGTTTTTCGGATTACGAACAGGTGTGTACACAAGTTTAGGGTGCATGAGTGAAGCTGCCTTTGCGGTTTTGACATGTCCCGAAAATAGCTTGGACTTGTCGGCACTGACGGATTCAGGAATTTTTATGATTGGAGGCACAAAACAAGTCAGCATTAAACGAGTAGTGAGTTGACAATCATCTAAACCAAAGTTAAGCATACCTAAAGATGGGTACTGGTTGCACCGCAAGAATGAAACCTATCAACCAAGAGAATGTAATTGTTATAGAATAATTTGCTTTAACAACTAATAAATTATTTGCGATTAACATAAGCCTTTGACTTGCGAACAACTTATTGTGGAAGCCAAAATTATTTGAATTATGTTCGTTGAAAATTTATTTGTTGTGAAATAAGATTCATTTGACTTGAGAACAATTATAATATATATATATATATATATATATAGGGGAAGGTTCCTAAGAAAACCTCTATTTATAAGAAAACTAAAAAAACTACTTTTAAACCATTGATCAAGGTTGATCAATGGTTGATATTCATCAATGTTAATTTTAGAAATATTTAATAGATAATTAGTTTAATTGAATGATTAAAGGGTATATTAGGAAGATTATAATTTTTATATTTTGAAACAACTAAAATCCCTTAAATCTCTCTCTCTCACCAAACAAAATATTAGTTTAATTTAAATATTCAAAAACAAACCTAAAATATATTAGAAGAACGAATGATTTTCTGTAAATTTGTATTAGTTACGTACATGCTTACGTATATGTTAACATATTTACATATATGTTCTCGTATATATGAACTTGTTACATATATGTTTACATATATTTAAACATGTCTACATATATGATTTCGTATATGTAAGCATTTTTACACGTATGTTTATGTTTAAGTATACTTGCTTACGTATATGTAAGTGACATTATAGGGAAGAAGAAGAAGAAGCCAAAAATGAATACATCTAACGGGTATTTACTACATATACGTATACGATGTAAAACCCAAAAACAAAATAAACAACAAATACAATCAACCAAATTAAAGTTTCATATATTAAGACCCGGGTTTAAAAAGTTGTACATGTGATTATGTATATATAATTAGTCTCCTCGTATATGTAAACAACAAGAAATACATGTAAAAATGAGCTTAACCTTTTCATCATCTCCTTCACCTTAATGCATCATCTTCACACTAGGTAACCAAGTTCACTTTCATCTTTGTCCCAACCAAATTATTTTACATGAACTTAATATTGGTATTATGTTATCGAGTTCATTTTCAATCCTGAACAGTTACGTATACGTAACATTGACATTATGTTATCATCTTCATAGATGGTTTATATGTAACTTACACATATGTAACATAAGCTACGTATATGTAACTGTTCCTATAGGTACTCTTCATCTTCCTTTCTTCACTGCATTCTTGATATGTTTCATATATGTATTAGACAACTTGAGATTCATGACATGTAACAATCAAAGAAAATAAGAAACATCCATGGCAGCAAAAAGAATTATTCGAACCCCTTCAATCGAACCCAACTTTAATGTTCTTCAATTGTCGCTTGTTCTTCATCACTATCACCATTATTGATTGTACCTTCAAAAATCAAACCCATTGGTAATTTTCTACCACTGTTGCTTGTTCTTCATCACCATCACATCTGTTGCTTCAAAACAATCATAACTATCTCTGATGTTCTTTATTATCGTTTGTTCTTTAGCACCTTCACCATTTTTAATAAAGCCATCTTTGATAAACGTGAATATGAATCAAAGTAAGAGATCACATGTTGCTGCTAAATGTGTGGTAAAATAGAGCATTCGTCTGATTGATCTTAATCTTCCCGCACATGTGTTCTTCCCTCTAATGATACCTGAGGTAGATTTAGGTTTTTCAAAAACTCTGTATATTGATTTGTTATTTATGGAGAAAAAGATGGGTTTTGGTCAACAATGAGTAGTTACTAAAAATACTTCACATAGACAATTACTAAAACGCCCTTTAAAAATAATAAATATATATAAATAACAAAAATTTTTGATTGGTTAAAATTGGTTTTCTTGGTTTTCTTAAAACTTGCTGGTTTTCTTAGGATCTCTCCCCTATATATATATACACACACACACACACTAGTATGATACCCGCGCGTTGCAGCGGAAAAACAACTCGGTTTCGTATATAATTTATAAGCATATATAGTAACGACAATTTCTGTGAAAATTTAAAATCAATGTTAGCTAGTTACAGACTCATGCTAAATCTACTTACTTATTATCACCATACATATAGCAACAACAAATTGTTGCAATATGGTATTAGTTTACAAAATTTCTTCTTTATGTAGAGATTTTCTTATGTTTATTGACTTATATATCATGTGTTAAAAACATATTGATTTTGACTTTTATCTACTTGATGGTCTCACTTCTGACTTTAAGTCAGGTGCACAACACCTTAAAGATAGCAAAATACAACAACATTTAATTTAATATTTGTGTAAACACAAACTTATAATCATCTACCTTGTATTTCTCATCCTTTCAGAAACAAATTCACATCATAAAATCTATTAAAAAGTAAAGGAAAAGACCATATCATATATCCAAGAAATTAAAGAATAGCATTCTGTCTCATTAATCTAAATAAACATTGCTCTTAAACAAAGGATCCAAATGAATCAACATGCATTCTGTTTTATCAATCTAGGAAAACATTGCTCTCATCAAACCTGAATTCAGAACGCCCATAGAATTAAGACAGTTTTTATATAAACTCTGATTTCTATTTCACTCGACTGTTATAAAAATTAAAACAAATAACATCAAAATTGCAGATTCTAGTCGGCATATCAGTTTAAAACAGCCTACTTAAGTTACAAATGTAAATTAAGAGTATTATATATATGTAGTTTAGGGATGAACCTGAAGATACATTTAAGAACACTGATCATTATACTTAGATGAGAAAGATAAAGAATCCACATAAGAAAATAGTTATTAGAACTCACTTAATTTGAACTTCCGGCACTTTGATTGATTTTATTCTCGTGATCTTTTCAAGGTTAAATCGAAGGAGACCTAACCCCATTTTAAGCCTCTTGTTGTTTGGGGCATATTGAATTTTGATTCTTTGAGCTTTTGTGCTTTGTGAACAGTTTTATTAATTGAAGGATCAGCAGCCATATCATGATATGAAATTTTTGTTCAAAGTTAGCTTTGGGATATGGCATTTTGTACCTGGATGAATTCTTTAACACAATCACTTGCAAAAGGTATTCTTGCTACTCTATGACCTGAAAGAAAATTTCCTCCGACAACCAAAACTGGGGTCATATCTGAAAGTATTTTTAACTACTTAAGAATATAGAAGAGATTAAAGTTTCGCTTGCATGTGCTTTGAATACAGAAGATGAACATAAAGATACAAATTCTTAGAACTCAAAACAATTTAAGAAGGGTCCTTCAATGTTTAGTGAGGGAATTAGTAGTGGAGATATGCTCTTTCCTTCCAGCATGAATAAGATGGGTCTCACCTAAAACAATTTAAATATTTAAATCGTTATAAACCTTCATCGTATCATGTCAAAATTAACAAACAAAAAACCATATACCAACCTCATCTGTAGTATTTACATGAAAATTTAATTTCTCAAGCAACTACTTGCAGACCTTAGTCTGCCCAAGATGAAAAGCTCCTCATTTATTTGCATCCTTAATACTTGTTGGGTTTAGTGGTATCTTCGTTAGGTTTATTTATCAAAAACAGTTTTGATAATTATTAATCAGATTAATAACAGTTAACGCAGCGGAGTAATAATAAAATACCAGAATGAACCTGACAGGATCTGGGTTACAAACAATGCAAATAAAGAATATAAATAACCTACTGATGAGATATAATATACCTTTGTGGTTGATAATTAGCCGTTTGAGACACCGAGGGACAACAAATGAATGCTAGAATCAACGAACGCTAAATTGGAACACAGTAGTTGCGGCTCTAAGAGGCGTGATCCACGGTTGCAATCAAATATATCGGTTGTTTTTATAGGAAAGAAAAATCAACCTTTCTTCTATCTCCTTTTTTTTTTGTGTCCCATGAAGAAGAAATCAAAACTATATTTATAGAGAAGCAAAGAGAAGATGCTCATCTACCTACTCCAACTTGAAACTGGCGAATGGGAATATTTGACAAGGGGACAGTTGCAGGAAGAAAAGAGAAGAAAACATGGACAAGTGGTGGGGTTTTTCAAGTTAAAAAAAAAGAATCTCCCTTTTACTTTACAGATCACAATCCCTTTTCCCCTTTTTTTTTTCTTCTGTGAATTATTTTTCTAAATAAATAAACATTTATACTAAATAATTTATAACAATTATAAATTATAAAACCCGATATAGTTTGTAAGTGCCAGTTTGGCAAATTAAGTGGACTTAATATTTGTTGCCCAAGGTGTAACTCTTACGGGTCATAGCTCGGTTGGCAACGTAACGTAACCGAACCCGTACATAATCCAACAAGCTCCCACTTGGACGACATTCGGTTAAATTCCACGTAGACAGTCAGCGGCGCTCTAGCTGCACATGGCTGCCCCCAACAAGGTATGACACTTTAAAGTCATTAACCAAACATCTTCTTCTAGTATTATTTTACTATAACAAGACAATAAACTTATGGTAAACATAGTCATTTATCCTTTCTGTAAAAGACATCAATTGAGTCATTGAGATTAATTCTCATATAAGACTCAATCATTATAGTTCTCGATCTAGATTCAAAATGGTCTAATCAAACACACAGTCAGTTTGGGTGAGGCCTCACACTTCACCAGTTTGAATCAACGAGGGCGCCAAGATGTCTAACTGTTACATATAATGTAAGAGTACAGAATCCCTTATTGACTACATACAACTCCCACTAAACTTCAGAATTATTCCCAACCAAAGCCTTTATGACTGGCAGTTACGCGACAGCGGTTGACAGTGATCAAAGAATAACCCTCGGTAAACGAAAGTTCTAGTATGCATCTCAGGTCATAGGATACTAAATGAGTATACCAGTATCAAAGCATCTTATAATAAAGATGGTTTGTGGCGAGTTACATCCAACGTCATTCATAATGAGGTCTGTGAATTTAGAAGTCAACTCCTTGAGTCTAAATTCAGAATAGTCTTAATTCAGAATTGTTCCCACAAGTCTGATCGACTATGGATAATTTAGAATACAAAATTCATGGATTAAACGTATTAAAATCGAACACAGTTACATGATTCATAATTGTATCTATATCAGTAGATCAAAATGAATTCAAAAGTATAACTGTTTAAAAGTTCGTACATCCAAATACTAAATCAAAACATATCACTAGCTAATCTAAGCCCGATCGTATTTCTATGCAGATCATGCTTGTTCTGAGTCATGGGCTTAGTAAACGGGTCTGCTAGGTTTTGATCTGTGTCGATTTTTCTTATCACGATGTCTCCCTGTTTCACTATGTCCCGTATATAATGAAACTTCCTCTGAATGTGCTTGGCCCTGTGATGAGATCTGGGCTCTTTGGCTTGAGCAATAGCACCTGTGTTATCACAAAATATCTCGATTGGTTGCTGAATACTTGGAACCACATCGAGATCGGCTATGAACTTCTTCATCCAAGCAGCTTTCTTTGCAGCATCAGATGCTGCAATGTATTCAGATTCAGTAGTAGAATCTGCCACCACACTTTGCTTGGAACTTTTCCAAGAGATGGCTCCATCATTGAGTGTGAATACAAAACCAGATTGTGAGCGAGAGTCATCTCGGTTAGTTTGAAAACTAGCATCAGTGTAACATCTTACAGTGAGCTGTTCTTCAACTCCTCCATATAATAAAAAACATGTCTTTAGTCCTTCTCAAGTACTTCAGAATGTTTTTAACTGCAGTCCAATGGGCAAAACCAGGGTTTTGCTGATAACGGCTAGTAATGCTCAAAGCATACGAGACGTCAGGTCTAGTGCACAGCATAGCATACATGATGGAACCAATCGCTGAAGCATATGGAACATTTTCCATTCGCTTAATATCAATGCCCGTTGAAGGAGATTGCGATTTGTTCAACACGGTACCTTTAGTCATTAGAACACCTCCTTTCTTGGAGTTTTCCATCTTAAAGCATGTCATCATTTTGTCTATGTATGTGCTTTGACTAAGCCCTAGAAGCCACTTAGATCTATCCCTATAGATCTTTATTCCTAGAATGTAAGCAGCTTCTCCAAGATCTTTCATTGTGAAACAAGCTCCCAACCATTTTTTAACTTCGTTAAGCATTGAGATATTGTTTCCAATGATCAGTATATCATCCACATACAATATGAGGAACGATATAGTGCTCCCACTAGCCTTTCTGTAAACACAAGGCTCATCTTCATTTTTGACAAAACCGAATTCGACGATTCTCTGATCAAAATGAAGATTCCAGCTACGGGATGTCTGTTTAAGTCCATAAATGGACTTATTCAGTTTGCACACCTTATTTGGATATTGTGGATCGATAAAACCATCGGGCTGAACCATATAGACATCTTCAGAGAGATGTCCATTTAGAAAAGCGGTTTTGACATCCATTTGCCATATCTCGTAATCATAGTACGCGGCTATGGCAAGCAATATCCTAATCGATTTGATCATAGCAACGGGTGAGAAAGTTTCATCATAGTCAACACCTTGAGTTTGAGTGAAACCTTTTGCAACTAGCCGTGCTTTATAGGTGTGTACATTTCCATGCATGTCGGTTTTTCTCTTGAAAAGCCACTTGCTCCCTACAGCCCGTGAACCGGGAGGTAGCTCAACCAAGTCCCAGACTTGATTGTCTCGCATGGATTGCATCTCGGCGTTCATGGCATCTAGCCATTTCGCAGATTCCGGATCTGAGATAGCTGATTTGTAGTTAGTAGGTTCATCACCAGAATCAGCTACTACCAGAACCTCAGGACCCTCTAGATTCCAAAGATATCTGTCAGGTTCTTTGCGAGTTCTGCTACTTCTGCGAACGCTTGTGTTTATATCTGAATCAGTAACAATTTCTTGTTGTTCAGACGCACCGACTACATCATCGTTTGTTTGTGGTTCTCGAATTTCTTCAAGATCCACAATATTACTTCCAGTTCCTCGATCAAGAAACTCTTTCTCGAGAAAATGTGCCTTCTTTTTGATGGAAATCATATTTGCATCAGGATGGTAAAAGTAATACCCGCTTCTATTGTAGTATCCAACAAAAATAGTTTTTTTCGCCTCGAGGATCTAGCTTGTCATTAGACTCGCTAGTGACATAAGCATCACATCCCCATACTCTAAGGTAAGACAAATTGGGTTTAGACCCATGCCATATCTCATATGGAGTTTTATCTACCTTCTTAGTCGGTGTCAGATTGACAAGGCGGGCGGCGGTCATAAGAGCATAACTCCAAAAGGAGTGAGGTAAGTTAGTTCTACACATCATCGATCGAACCATATTAAGTAGGGTTCGATTTCTCCTCTCACTCACGCCATTAAGTTGGGGTGTGCCGGGTGGAGTGAACTGTGAAACAATTCCACATTCCTTTAGATGATCAATGAACTCTTGGCTTAGGTATTCTCCACCTCGATCTGATCGAAGTACTTTGATAGTCTTATCAAGTTGGTTTTCTACTTCGTTCTGAAACTCTTTGAACTTTTCAAAGGTTTCATGTCTATGCTTCATAAGGTAGATATAGGCGTATCGACTATAATCGTCAATAAACGTAACAAAGTATCTTTCGTGATTTCTAGACATGGTTCTGAAAGGACCACATATATCAGAATGTATAAGTGCTAACAGATCCTTGACCCGTTCACCAACATGGGTGAAAGGATCCTTTGTGAGTTTGCCAGCTAAGCAAGATTCGCATTCATCAAAAGATTCATGTCCTGTGGATTCAAGAATCCCTTCGGACTGAAGCCTTTTCACACGGGCCTTGCTTATGTGGCCAAGTCTACAATGCCATAGAAACATATCGTTAATTCCAGATTTGATACGTTTAGAAAGATTATATACATTATTGTTTGTTTGAATATCAATCTCATAAATACCACTTCGAGGTTTAGCCTCAAAATAAAAGATATCATTCAACTAGGCAGATATAACAGCATCATTAAAAACATACTTGAATCCTTGTTCAAACAATAAAGAAACTGAAATAATGTTTCTGGTTAAACCAGGAGCAAACAAACAATTATTTAAAGTAATTACAAGACCAGATGGACAAGAAAGATGATATGTTCCAGTTGCTAGAACCGGTACTCTTTTCCCATCACCAACGATGAGCTCCATGTCGCCTTGTTTCAGTTTCTTCCACTTTTCAGGCTCCTGCAAGATATTAATGATGTGGTAACCACATCCGGTATCAAATACCCATGTGTTGCTGGAAACAGTGAAAAGTTCAATAACATAAATCAGAATACCTGAAGAAGAGCCTTCACCATTGGCCTTCTTCACCTTTAGCTTGGCTAGATAGTCAGGACAGTTACGTCTCCAGTGTCCCATCTTATTGCATTCAAAACAGTGTCGCTCCTCAGGAGGGGGTGCTGCTTTGTTTTTAGCCAGCTGTTTGTTGTTGGTGGCAGACTTGGCAGCAACAACTTTACCTTTACCCTTATTGTTATAAGTTTTTTTCTTGGGGTTTGGTTTCCTAACACCAGTAGATCGGACCATCAACATTTGACTGGCTTTACCTGGTATGTTTTGCTCAGCAGTTTTGAGCATACCGTGTAGTTCAGCTACACTCTTAGCCCATGCATTCATATTAAAGTTCATTATGAACTGGTCGTAAGAACTAGGCAAGGAGTTCAAAATGAAGTCTACTGCCATTTCATCTTGCATAGGATAACCAAGTTTGGCCATTTGGTCGATGTACCCTTTTATTTTAAGCACATGGGCACTAACAGGCGAGCCTACTTGCATTTTGCAGGATATAAGCTGCTTCATGGTATCATAGCGCTCTTGTCGGGCCTGTTTCTGAAACATGCCCTTAAGTTGCTCAATCATATCAAATGCAGTCATGTCCTCCATGTTCTTCTGGAGATCAGGAGACATGGTGGCTAGCATAAGGCAGGCTACCTCATCGGCATCCTCCTTAAATTTTTCCCAAGTTCTACGGGCTGCGGCCGTATTGTTTTCAGGCTTGTTGGGAACAGCGCTATCTATAACATAGTGCTTTTTCGTCATCTTGAGAACCAATCTTAGATTGCGGTGCCATGCGAGAAAGTTGGTGTTATCAAGTTTCTCTTTCTCAAGAATAGACTTGAGAATGAAGGAGTTGTTGGTTTCTGAAGACATCTATAAGCAAAATAAATTAATTAGTATTTTCAATGTATTGTTTCCTTAGTTTAATTAATGACCCATTTACAGTAATTTTAAATAAGGAATGAGAATCTGGCTTGGTCAGTCACTAAAGGCAGCTGGGGCACGTAACATTAGTAAGTGATTAGGTAGACTGACAATATTTATCAATTGTGAAAATTTCACAACTCTCGTGTATGAGGCCGCAACGACAACATTTGTCAATGCATTGATACGTTTAGCCTCATCTATGCCCACTTTTCTCTCTAGACAGCTGTGGCACGTAACAAGAGAGAAAAGTAATAGTCATCCTAAAACAGTTACTTGTGAAAGGGCCGGATGTGTCAACAAAACCCTTGCACCTTGGAAGAATAAACTACACATCAAGTGCGGTGCTGTGGCTCCATACACTGATGTTTCGCTTAATGTTCCAAGTGTTCCTTATTTTAGGGTGGCATAGACTATTGATTTTTATCTATGGGATCCAATTTTAGTGTTTACCGAATAGGGTCAAACACAACGTATAATTAAGTTATACGTGCGTCGTAAAAGTTAGTTTTACAATATATAGTTCGTGATAATAATTGACGAACCCTTTCAGCTCTCGGGACACCAGATTTTAATACCCTATTAAAACTAGTTTCATCGCGAGATAGACAACCGATTTTTAAGTTGATAATTTTTAAATTATTAAGATTTAAGTTTTAAAATTTAAACTAATTTTAAATTTGAAAATAAATTTGAAAACTTATCTAGTTATCCTTTTAAATGGATAAATAATTTTAATTTAAAAATTATCAAGTTTTTAAGTTTTGAAATTCAAACTAATTTTGAATTTGAAAACTTATCCGATTATCCCATTTAAAACAAATAATTTGTTTTAATAATTTAACAAGTTGTAAAAATAAGTTAAAACTTGTTATTTATTTTGATTGTAAATTTTTTTTTTAATTAATTAGTTTGATATTTAGGTTGGGTAATATAAAATAAAGCAACCATAATAGCAAAGTAATATGTAAATCTAATGGCTATGATTGTTTGATCTCGCTAGAGCCAAATAGTGAGATCAAGCTAGGTCACGGGTGAAAACACAAAACAACCACAAGAATGGACCTAAGTGCATCTAGTTGTCTTGATGTGCTCCCACTGACTTCTTGATTCGACTTGTCTCCAGTTTTGACTTCGGGTCTTCAAATATTACAATATTTACAAAAGAAATACAAAATAAAAGAAAACTCTAATCTATTACAACTTTGAGCCATCAAATGGGCCAAAAACCATAAAACCAAAAATTTTAACAATAACAAATCACATCACAACCATTCAACCACAGGGTCTAGCCAGATTTACATATTAAAACACAATCAAAATAATACGGGCAATCTTTTGGTTAATAAATATTTAACCAAAATAAACAAGTTGCCCAAAATAATATAAATCAGAAACTTCAAATAATTTTAAAGTTTGTGATCTATAACCAGTTAACAGACCGGATCTGATTTGCATGTTGTAAGCCTGGCTCTGATACCACTGTTGGGTTTAGTGGTATCTTCGTTAGGTTTATTTATCAAAAACACTTTTGATAATTATTAATCAGATTAATAACAGTTAACGCAGCGGAGTAATAATAAAAATACCAGAATGAACCCGACAGGATCTGGGTTACAAACAATGCAAATACAGAATATAAATAACCTACTGATGAGATATAATATACCTTTGTGGTTGATAATTAGCCGTTTGAGACACCGAGGGACAACAAATGAATGCTAGAATCAACAAACGCTAAATTGGAACACAGTGGTTGCGGCTCTAAGAGGCGTGATCCACGGTTGCAATCAAATATATCGGTTGTTTTTATAGGAAAGAAAAATCAACCTTTCTTCTATCTCCTTTTTTTTGTGTCCCGTGAAGAAGAAATCAAAACTATATTTATAGAGAAGCAAAGAGAAGATGCTCATCTACCTACTCCAACTTGAAAATGGCGAATGGGAATATTTGACAAGGGGACAGTTGCAGGAAGAAAAGAGAAGAAAACATGGACAAGTGGTGGGGTTTTTCAAGTTAAAAAAAAATCTCCCTTTTCCTTTACAGATCACAATCCCTTTCCCCCCCTTTTTTTTCCTTCTGTGAATTATTTTTCTAAATAAATAAACATTTATACTAAATAATTTATAACAATTATAAATTATAAAACCCGATATAGTTTGTAAGTGCCAGTTTGTCAAATTAAGTGGACTTAATATTTGTTGCCCAAGGTGTAACTCTTACGGGTCATAGCTCGGTTGGCAACGTAACGTAACCGAACCCGTACATAATCCAACAATATTAACAATTTCTTTGTGATGCCCTTTGCCATAATCTATTTGCCAGCTACACCTATCGATTTTGCCATAACTATATAATCAAATAGCAATTCCTATGAACATGATTTTAATAACACGCCAAGCCATAATGTCAAATTTCTCAAATTCATGAACAAGTAACTGTGATAAACATGAAGATTATTAAAAAGGAATAAGACTTGATCTTAAAAAGTCAAGACTTTCAGTAACTACAACAATAAAAAACTGTTGAACTTTCTCCCTCACTGCAAGTGGAATAGATCGATTAGGGCTTGAACCCAAATGCAGAGAAAAATGACAGAAGCAAACAACAGAATTGGATAAATACTAGAGTCATTCACATTTGCGTCATTCTAATTAGCATCCCCCAACATAAATAAAGATGGGGGATGTAAACGGACGCAACCATTGAATGGCGGTTTCATCGCTTTCAATTATCAGTTGATTCTTGAGCTCCTAAAATTGAATGGAAACTCCGATGCTGCGAAATTAATTGAATGGTGCCTTCAGTTGCACAGACAACCCAGAGGAACTGTCGGGCCTCAATTTGAACCGCGGCTGTAACTGACATCGTTGTTTCATTTACGGCAAACAAATTGATTGGATTTATGGCATTGAAATCGATTACATTTATGGCATTAGACTCCTGATATGATGCATGAGGACGGTTTTTATTGATGAACACTCAAAGAACCGCAAGGGTACCACTCTCCAAGCATCAATTTGGGAAAGAGGGTAGGAATGGTAGAAATTATATGACAAAGTTGGGTTTAAGCATCAAACTTTTGAGCTACCGTCTTAAAATTAAAATAAAATTACCAAAGTAGTCAGGGTTTATGTATTATAAGGTAGTAAATATATATATATATATATATATATATATATATATATATATTATATATATATATATGTATGTATGTATAGGGTTAGGTTCTTTTCAGAACTCCTTTTAGATGAGAACTTGCAGAACTGATTTTAACCATTGATTGATTTGATCAATGGTTATGATTAAATAATGTTAAAAATATAATTTAATATATTATTTAATGGGTTTAATTTAGATTAAAGGGTATATTAGTAATTTGTTAACTTATTTCTCTCTCCAATTAGTTAACTATCAATTAATTATATATTCTTTCTCTCTCTTTTTTCCTCTATACAAATTAATTCATCATAATATCGTTCAAAAATAACAAACAAAATAAAGATTAAAGATTTTATTAAAATAACATATACTAACAACCATATGCCATAGTTTTTTAGGTAAAATTTTTTGTAAACGACTTATATGTAAACATATGTGGATAATATTTTACACTTACAAGTAACAATTATAATGACATATATTTACCATTTGACGTGACATATTCTTAAACAAACCAATTATCCATACGTAAATAACATATTTACATATATGTATATGTAAATAACATATTTACATATATGTATATGTAAATATGTCACCTGCATGTATCTAAATATGTTGCTTACATATATGTAAATATGTTATATGATATTTAGGAGTAAAATTCGATGTTTAGGAAAAAAGTCAAATCATAAAATTAACATTTGTTGTAGATCTTTTACGTAAATGTAAATTTACGTGAATCTTGAAATTGTATATTTAGATATATGTAAATGTTTACAAATGTGTAAATTATATATTTCTTGAAATTGTATATTTAGAATCTTGAAATTATACTAGTTTCTTAATTGTATTCCATTTCATTCCATTCCATTCCTTCCAACCAAACGCTCCCGTTGATCATTTCTTGCTTTCCATTTCTTGTTTTTATATTCTAATTCCCAAATTCCAATGGCCCACTGCCCACTTACGTTTAAAGTAAAACAGATGGAAATCAAAACTGAATATCCAAATCAGCTCAAAATCACAAATACAATTTCAGTTGGAAACTAAATCCACAATTCAGTTCAAATGCTAACCTGATTCCAAACATCAAAACTCAAACTCAAACTCGTAACATATATAAAACCAACCAACATGGTTGGGTTTAAATATCAAGTTTTTCAAATCGAATTCAGATAACAAAGATATCGAAAACCCTATGTCATATGTATAAAATGTTTTCATTTCGATTCCGAAATTCCCATGGCCCACTCCCACTTGGGTCCAAATTTGTGAAGCGGATGATTCGGTGGAAGATGTGGGTCGCTTTTAGTGTGCTTTTGAATAAAGTAGCACTTTCTTTGCTTACTCATCGGGACACAAGAACCACTAATATTACGTGGCGGGAAGCTCTCGTAAATACAACAACAATAACACACCCACCTTTTTAAACAGCATATTCTTAGAATCTCCTCTTTACAAACAAGAACTTCAATTATTATAGTTTATAATACACCACAAAGGAATCTAGGTTGTTTTGGTTGTAAACGTTTGACTTTGTGACATGATTATTGGTTTGTGTATGCTAATATCTATTGATGCCATTTGATTTGATTGTATGTAGCGTCTTGTGTTTTTTGATTTGATTGTATGTAGCGTCTTGTGTTTTTTGATGAAAGCGATGTGAATTGATGAATATAGGAAATGATAACTTACATGGATGATGAGTATGGTTCTAATATGACGGGACTAAATAACATATATACGAACCCATAATGGTAAGGACCAAGCTCGATCGCATACTATTCGGATAAAATATAGCTCGGACAAAACCGATTAAAGCGTGAGAACAACTGAATGATAATAATCAAAAGTACTAAGAAGGAGAAAATCTATTTGGTACGACAAAAAATTAATAAACCTATAAATTTCAAACGTAATTAAATAGAAAACAATAAAAGTAATCGTTTTTTCTTATTGTGTTATCCTTCTGTTGACATGTCAGGATAGTTTCACACCTATAACCATAATCGTACTAACTTCTTATATGATGATAGTAAAAACATTTTAGGAAATGAAAAAAAATACACGAATCAAATATATTTTCGTCTCCAAGATTATATGATACATGAATCATATTCAGTTACCTATATTTTATATTCATGTATGCTTACATATAACCAATGGTGAAGCTTCATTGGGGCGGGGGTGGGGGGCTGCCCCCTCTTTTTTTCGTCAGTAGTGTAAAATTTCAGCTCGATAGTGTATATTTTCGGTCCGGTTGTGAAATTTTTTAATAAATATAGAGTTCGCTCACCCTAAACTAGTTACTTTCGCCCCCGCCCCCTATAACATTTGACTCAAGCTTCGTCACTGCATATAACATTTCTATTTCTATAAGTTAATAAAGTTTGAGTGTCTACTTTTACATTCAGATAACCTTTAGAACGATAAACTCATATATATTACAAGATTTAAACTAAAAAGATAAACATCATGCGTGAGCAGAACAGATATATTTGATATTTATAGATTCATATTATCTATCGCCAAATTAGAAAATAATGCATTAAATAAACACACAAATAATTGGTGTTTTACACTTTTGCATAGAGAGCAAAAACGTATGAAAAAAGTAAGTCCAAAACCGTCACCTCCTTACTATTTTCATCCACCCTCTCACCACACGCCACGTGTCACCACCGTCGTCCTTAACACCCTATAAATCTCCATTACTGCAACTACTACACCCGCCAAAACACTCATCTTCATCTCTCACAAACAACCCTCACATTCATACATTCATACATACATTCATTCATTCATTCATTCTCCTCGCAATGAAAGAACAACTCAACCAACAAGAATCCGACATCTGTCGCACCATCGAAATCGTTCAATCGGTATCAAAACCACCACCTACAACCGCCGATAACTTCGATTCCAACGGCGATGAGCTCTACACACCTCCATTCAACTTCTCAATGATCGACAATGGCATATTCCGATCAGGATTCCCCGATACCGCTAATTTCTCCTTCATCAAAACCCTAGGGCTACGATCTATTGTGTATGTGTGTTTTCAAGTGAGATTTTGTATCCATATCGTTAATTGATCCAATTTGATCGGTGTTTGGTGGTTTTTGAGGCGATTTGCAGGTATTTGTGTCCTGAACCGTATCCGGAGCATAACGTTGAGTTTTTGAAGGATAATCGGATTCATCTGTTTCAGTTTGGAATCGAAGGGACTAAGGTACGGATTCTGTGTTCCTGTTGATCTATTCGATCTATAAACGATGATATCATTCGAGTGTTTGTTGTGAGTTTCTTTTGATGTGTATGTAGGAGCCTTTTGTTAACATTCCTGAAGTGACAATTCGTGAAGCGTTAAGAGTTGTTCTTGGTATGAAATTAGTATACATCGCATTGAATATAAAAGAATTAAAAGGTGTTCTGTTAAGTTTGGGCTTTTTCTTATTGTGCCTTGTTGTTTTCCAGATGTAAGAAATCATCCACTGTTGATTCATTGCAAAAGAGGCAAGGTATATGATAATAATATAATATGACTACAAGCTTTTAGATAGGACCTATGTTTATCCCGCTTGTCTAAAGTACAGTCTGTAGGTGTGAACGACTTGAGTTTCTTATAAGCTACTTAAAATTGACTTACTAAAAACTTGAATTTACCCGTACTTAATCAAGCTTAAGCCTAAAATGAAGTTTGTTAACAAACAAACTTGAGCCTGAACTTCATGCATCGAGTTTGATTAGAATTGTGAGCCTAAACAAACCTAATATTAAGTAAATAATAGATATTACATATAGAAGTAGTTATAAATTTTGATTATATTAAGTAAATAATAGATATTATGTTATATGTACATTATAATTATATGTAAAATTACTTGAATATAAACCCAAAAGTAATAAAATTAATTAATAAATAATAAAGAGTCTAGCATGTTTCTTGTAAGATTTGAACCTTTGTTAAGTTGGAAGGGTAAAGCTTTAAAATTAGGCAAGTTCAGGTTCGTCTGGGACTTTGTCAAGTTGAACAAGCAAAGCTCAAGATTAGAAAAGCTCAGACTCCGCATGTTTACACCGATAGTTGTACTCTAAAACTAAAATATTGAATAAAGAAAGTACCTATGACCTTGTATGCTGCCATTTACTTTTTGTTTTAACAATAGACATGTATCTCCGATTTTGACTTTAACATTGATTGGTTCAGCATCGAACCGGTTGTCTAGTGGGATGCTTAAGAAAGATTCAAAGATGGTGTTTGACATCAATATTTGATGAGTACCAAAGATTTGCAGCTGCAAAGGCTAGAATTTCAGATCTGAGGTTCATGGAGTTGTTTGATGCTTCTGGATTCAAAGACATACCAACATGCCCATGTTCATGTTCTAAGAGGTAAAAACACAAGGGCATTTTTGTCTTTCAATAGGGGTTGGAATGATTTTGGTTATATACATATCCAATTTAGATGAGTTTGGTCACTCTATATCATAGAACCTACTATAGTGTTTGGTTTAATTCTTGAAATGATTAAGAAGCAACATCCAAATATGAAATATCTAATCCTCTATATAGCTTGTGGTCGGGAAGCATTTGCCTTTTGAGTGATGGTGACATTATTTTAGGAAGGGATCATTACTTTGGTAATAAAAAGGTTATAATTATGAGTAGTGTTTAAAAACTATAAAAACTGACATGACTGTTTAATATGAAGTAAGTTAACCGGTTTGAGATCCAAAAAGTTTCTTCAGTGTTTAGTTGTTTAACATTCGGGTTGGTTTAAAACTTGATACCGATTGTGTAAACCAAACATACAATTTAAACTTTATTATTTATATATTTCTTATGTGTATGTATTATAGTTATAACCGATCTTTATTATCTTAAAATTTAACTAAAGATTTAAAAAGAAAAAACAAAATCGGTTTAGACAATCCACCCTATCCATTTGGTTTGGTTTGTCGTTTTTGAAAATCATAGTTAACAGTTCAGCTCAATATTTTCATTAAAATTGACAAACCGGATCATAAACACCTCCTATGGTTGTGATAGAGGGCTATTGAGATCATTTTAAAACTGTTTATTTGTTTACACTTTTTAAAATAAATAGTTTATAACTGGCTATTTAAAATAATTTATTTTTTTCTTTTATTAACAACAATTCACACACTTAATAAGTCCTAGCCTTGAATCTACACTTTTTTAGACGAGAAACTCAGATAGCAGTAAACCAATTTGGATTTATGCCATGACGCTCTACAACAGAAGCTATACACGTCATAAGGAGGATAATGGAGAAATATAGAGAAAAGAAAAGAGACCTACATATGGTATTCATTGACCTAGAAAAAGCTTATGACAGTGTGCCGCGGAAACTCATCTGGGAAAGTCTACGACTTAGAAGGGTACCAGAGAGGTATATCAAAATAATACAGGATATGTATGACGGGGCAAAAACGTGTGTACGAGCATTTGTCGGAGACAAAGACTTCTTCCCGGTGGAAGTGGGACTCCACCATGGATCGGCATTGAGCCCATTCCTCTTCACAGTAGTGTTGGACGAGATGACCAACTCTATACAAGAGCCAGTCCCATGGTTTATGCTGTTTGCGGATGATATTGTCTTAATATCAGAAACTAAGACGATGCTTAATGAGAGATTAGAACAGTGGAGAGCAGCACTAGAACGCAGGGGCTTAAGGATAAGTCGCTCAAAGACAGAATACATGCATTGTAACTTTAGTGGTGAGGCCGAAGAGGACACCCAAATAAGTATACAGGGCATGGCGGTCCCCCGGACGGGTAGGTTCAAATACCTTGGCTCGTATATACAGGAAGACGGAGAGATACACAGCGATGTAGCCCACCGTGTGCAATTAGGATGGTGTAAGTGGAGAGCAGCATCAGGGATTCTGTGTGATAAGAGGTTTCTACCAAAACTAAAGGGAAAACTATACAGAATGGTAGTACGTCCAGCTATGCTATACGGCACAGACTGTTGGGCCATAAAGAAATCGCAAGAGAGACAAATAGAGGTCGCAGAAATGCGAATGCTGAGGTGGATGTGTGGACACACAAGATTAGATAGGATCAGAAACGACGTCTTTCGCCAGAGGCTAGAGGTGGCATGTATCATAGATAAAATACGAGATGGAAGATTAAGATGGTTTGGGCACGTGAAGAGGAGAACGATGGCAGCACCTGTTAGAGCAGTAGAGAACATCAGCGTAGAGGGTAGGAGGAGTAGAGGTAGACCTAGGTTGACTTGGGATGAGATTATTAGGCGCGATATTATAGACTTGCACCTCTCTGAGCACATGATCGAGGATAGGAGTGAGTGGAGGCGTCGAATAAAAA
The DNA here is from genome assembly GCA_024085815.1 of Flaveria linearis. Lineage (NCBI taxonomy): Eukaryota > Viridiplantae > Streptophyta > Magnoliopsida > Asterales > Asteraceae > Flaveria > Flaveria linearis. The sequence goes on along the minus strand of CM044014.1, from coordinate 59,576,125 downwards.
TTAAGGACTTTTAGTGGGATTTGTGGGTGGGACGGGTTACGGTTACATGTGGCGGGACCTCCCGCGTCAGGTGTAGTTTTTCGTTCATGTACCCTTTTTAAGTGTTACACGTTGTTTTTTATGATGTGCGAACTATATAATTCTGTATGTGTTATTTAACTATGTGTTGTATGATATGTATTATGATTGTTATGGGTACTGCCTTTGTTAACGAGTCGGTGGTCTCTTTGGAAGCGGTCTCTCTATCTCTCATGATAGAGGAAAGACTTGCCACCACATACCCCTCCCAGACCCTGCTTTTCAGCGAGATACACTGGGTATGTTTGTTTGTTTGTAAAACTTCATCAATATTCAATATGTTGAAGTACACTTTTTCTATACTTTTTGATACCGCTATACTAAAATTCATATAAATTGTTTGATATGTTGAGATGTCATTATTTTACTTTTAGCAAATTGAAAGGAAATGGAGGGCCATAATTGTTATTATTCATTCAACGAAATTAACTTGAAAGCGTTACTTGACCGTACATGATTCTCTTGTTATATTTCTTAGAAATTCCATTTACTTCTTTTTCCATTTTGGGCGGTTTGTCTTTTTTCTTCTTTATCTATATATAATACTAAAAGAGTAATTTGAGGGACACTTGTTAAATTTTTAGATCCCCTAAGTTTGTTTTTCCCGCCTCTCTCTCCTCTTAAATAATTACCTAAATTAAATATTAAATAATTTTAATTCTTTTTAAGATTAAAAAGAAAATGTCTTTTTATTAATATTATTTCTAGAAAACAAATTTTTATGAAATAAGAGTTTTTCTAAAACATCAAACATTTTTAAAAATATGAAATATCTTAAAATTGATATTTTTAAAAAGTAAAATTCTTTATAAACTAAAAATAATTAAAATTAGGAGTTATAATAAAAAACTTTTAAAAATGATATTTTTTATACGGTATACGGTTTGTTTGGAAAAATGGTTAAACTTTTTTGGAAATAAAAATTAAAATTATTACTTATAATTATTACTCATATGTAATTTTAATCATATCATTTTAAAATATTATTTTATATTTTATAAACTTTCATCATAATTAATATTTTATTTTTTAACTCGTGTAATACATGGGTTTACTAAAGTTAGTGTTGTATAAATAACAATCAACAACTAATCAATTTTATTTTTTAAACCCGTGCAATACAATTAGTTTATTTATGTTTTTATGTTATTTTAATAATTAACTCTCCATCTCCCGTGTAATACACGGGTAACTAAAGCTAGTATCATTATATAGGAGTAAGAAAATATGATTACACGAAATTAAATAATTATATAAAGAAATAACATCCAATAAAAATCATGTTATCAATGAAAATGTATTTGTAATGAATAACAATTGATACATGTATCGATTTCTAATTGTTAGAACATACTTTGCATATTGCATTTATGTGTATGCATGTTTTTGTTTTATATGTGCACTTGTCTTTTGGCCTAACCACATTTTCTTTGCGTATTCCATTTATGTGTATGCATGCCTTTGTTTTATTTGTGCACTTGCATTTTGGCCTAACCACATTTTCTTTTTATGCGGCAGGTAAACTAGGGACATTAGGTTGTGGGATATGCTGAGAGGTGGAATCTATGAAGCATGACCTACTAATAATCTTAAATTTTCTTAAATAGGTTATGTGGTCTTGTACTTTGTTAAACAAAGCTTATGTAATAATTGTCTTAATTTGGTTTAGTATGTATCATATCATGTTGCCCAAGTAAATAATTGTTTTTATATCATAAGTTTTCTTCGTTATTTGTAACATACAAGTAAGCTTTAAGATCCCGTGAAATTCATAGAGTTACAACTTGGTATCAGTGTCTTGTCATAGAATCTAGTAAGCTATGGTATGTGAGAATAGGTAAAAAAGGGGTTAGAATTTTACTATATCATTTTACATGTTCTGTTTTGTTCTCATTCATCCTTCATTTAAGAGCTTTTATTTTCTAAATGCATGTTATTGATATCAGATGGCTCCTCAATGACAACATGCTTGAAGTCAAAAGGTGTACAAACATGCTATTTAGAAATAATGAACCTAAGTCTTAAACCATAAAGGCGTGGTGCTCTAGTTGCACACGGTTACCCCTTAGTATAGGTATCGGTTTTAAATTATGGTTCTATTTGATTCCTGTCACAACCTCTAGAAGATTACCTACCCAACATAAACTATGATTTTCCTGATTTCATTGCAATGGTCTTGATGTGTCTTATGAGCTTACCGTTAACAGGTTCTTATAGACACAAAAAGTAAACCAAGCCTTGGCAAAGCTTATACATGCTATTATGGCCCTTGGAACTAGTACAAGAACAAGTTTGTCCAATGGATTCATTATTACATCCTCATATTAGGAATCAAAATACTAATGAAATTATATAGACACACGACACTCCTACATACCAAGAGGATCTTTGTGTTTTAGTAAAAGTGTTCTTCTAGTATTGATATACATGATCCCAAAAATGCAGAGTGAGCTAGTTGTCCTGAAGATCAGCAATCTAACACATGCTTTGTGTGTTTCTTAGATCCAACATCATCAGTCGGAGTTTGAAGTAACAAAATGCAGTGTTCTTCTAGTATTGATATACGTGTTAGTGTTTTTTGATAATATTATCCAGCCATTAATTAAATGCTAAATTAAGTAATCAATTGTAAATCGATGAATGCATAATTGATATTCAATAAAATCAACTAGTAAATTTTATTAATTAAACAAAATGTTGTTTACAAAATAACAGGTTTCAAAGAGTCTATGTTTTCGAAGGCCCGTCAAGGAGGACTATCCTCTTAGCATGCATGTTATTCGAGTAGCTGTGCAAGTATACTAAAACACTGTCAGCTAATGTCGATGAGTTCATAAGAGAGTTTATAAACAAACAGATTGATTTGCATGAGAATATGGGTTGTATTTTGGCCATATCTTTGTTGCCTTCCATTGCTTCCATAACAACACACCGGCAATGGACTACGTCCCTTTAGTCGTTGCATGGGTATTGATGCATCACATAGACATAACTGTCTTAGGGGCCATTCAATCTGTTGGACATAACCGCCTTATGAACCCCTTAAGATCTCACATCCCTTAACATAAAGTAGCGAATCATACACTCATACCCCTATCAACATATTTCATATTGTGGCATTTTTGTTTATAACAGTTGAGTTGATGAGTATATTGTATGTCAAATAATCATGATAACTCACCTGGGTTATTAGTCTCATCCTGGGTACGAGGATTTTTGAAACTACGTTTCTATTGATTATCGAGATATGCTTAGTTTCGTAACTAGAAATAGGATTAAGGAACGGTTAATCATCGTCAAAGTTAGCTTTAGGTGTGTGATGATTGAGAATCTCTCTTGAATAATCAGAGAGGGAAACATGAAATATATACTAATTTACAATACAATAAAATAGAGAATATAATAACAATATTTGACTATACATAAATAATGGAGAAATTATAGGCATGATAGTTGCAATGCCAATATTATCTTTTATCCCCCCGCAAGCGCACAGGCGGTGGACATACACGAAGCAGGTCTCGAAAATGCTCGAGCTGTGGACGTGGTAAACTCTTAGTGAAAATGTCCGCGACTTGAAGCTTGGTAGGAACAAACTTGGTGTGTAACTTTCCTGACATAACTAGCTCCCGAACAAAATGGTAATCTAAATCAATATGCTTTGCTCTTTTATGAGACACCGGATTTTGAGACATGAACAGAAGCACTTCGATTGTCACATAAGAGAGTTGGACGTGAAGCAGGTAAAGCATGAAGTTCCTTCAAAAGATGAGTTAGCCAAACGATCTCAGCCGCGGTATTAGCCATTGCACGATACTCGGACTCACAGCTCGATCTGGAAACCGTTGGTTGTTTCTTTGCACTCCACGAGACAAGGTTTCCGCCGAGGAAAATAGAATAGCCGTATGTTGATCTCCGAGTTTCAATACAACGTGCCCAATCCGCATCCAAATACCCTAAAATAGTTGAGAACTTAGGACGAGTGAACACAAGGCCATGAGAAATAGTGCCCTTAACATAGCGAAGAATCCGTTTAACTAATTAGAAATGATGTTCAGTCGGAGCATGAAGGTGTTGACAAGCTTGGTTTACGGCATAGGCGAGGTCCGGTCTAGTGATGGTGAGGTATTGAAGAGCGCCTACTAAGGAGCGGTAATGGGTAGGATCGGAGTAGGGAGGACCATCAGAAGTGAAGGTATCGTTGGTCGACAAAGGAGTTGGGACAGGTTTAGCATGGTTTAAACTGGCTCGAGTGAGCATGTCGTTGGCGTATTTGGTTTGTGTGAGGAAAAGAGTGGAGTTTGATTGAACAATTTCGAGACCAAGGAAGTAGTTCAAAGACCCGAGATCCTTAATGGCAAACTCGCTATGTAAGCGACATGTAAACGTAGTGAGGAGAGATGATTTGTTACCCGCTAGAATAAGATCATCGACGTATACAAGAAGATACATTAGAGAGTCACCATGATGAAAAACAAAGAGTGACGGATCCGCGCGGCTACAAGAGAGACCGTACGACACAAGAAAGGAACTGAGGCGCTGAAACCAAGCTCTGGGAGCTTGTTTAAGCCCGTATAAAGCTTTGTTGAGTTACAAACATGTGTCGGGAATTTCGGATCAACAAATCCGGGAGGTTGCTCCATGTAGACTGTTTCGGAGAGCGAACCATTTAGGAACGCGTTGTTGACATCAAGTTGATGTAGCGACCAGCCATGAATAATCGCTAAAGAGAGAACAACGCGTATGGTTGAGGCTTTAACAATGGGGCTAAAGGTATGAGTAAAGTCGAGTCCCGGTATCTGAGTGAAACCTTGAGCAACAAGACGGGCCTTGTAACGATCTAAGGAGCCGTCTGAATGGTACTTGGTTCGATACACCCATTTCGAACCAACCACATTAGTGTTAGTAGGACGTGGCACAAGAGACCATGTTCGGTTTCGGTGAAGAGCTTGTAGCTCCGCGACCATGGCATCCATCCAATCAGGATGTTTGGATGCGCTTTTAAAACCTTTCGGATCGGCCGAAGATAATAAAGCCACATGAAGGGATGAATGCATAAATTAAGCTAGATAGGCAGAGTGTTTAGGATTCAGTTTAAATGTGCCAACTTTAGATCGGGTAACCATGGGATGGGCCGATGATGAAGTGGTAGCATTTAACGGAGGAGGAGGAGAGTTAGGCGATGGATTGGCAGTGGTGTCAAAAGGTAAAGTTAGGCAGGAAGAGACAATAGGCGATGGATTGTTTGGTGAATTTGAGGGAGGTGATTTGCATAGAGAACGTGGTGGGGTAGGTGTGGTAGGAGGTGTTGGGGGTGGAGCAGTATTGGGTGGGGTGTTGGTAGTGGTTTTAAAAGTGAGTGGGTCATGAAAAGTGGAGAGAAAAAGGTCAGAGAGGTTTTGAGAGGCAGAAGTATTTGTGAAAGGAAAAAAGGTCTCATCAAACGAGCATGACGTGTTATGTACATACGAGAAGATGCCGGGTCAAAGCATTTATAACCTTTGTATTGCGGGGAATACCCCATGAAAATACAAGGGATGCTACACGGTGCGAGTTTGTAAGGAGCATAATCGCGTAAGGATGGATAAACACAACATCCAAAAACACGTAGGTTGTGGTAGTCGGGTTTAATAGAGAAAAGCATTTCAAAGGGAGATTTATTATTTAGCACTTTGGTTGGTAACCGATTTATGATATATGTAGCCGTACTAAATGCGTCAACCCAATGAGTGACCGGGACATGAGCATGGAATAACATAGCTAGACCCGTTTCTACTATGTGGCGATGCTTTCGTTCGGCGCGGCCATTTTGTGGAGCAGTGTACGGGCAAGAAAAACAATGAAAAGTGCCATTAGCCTTAAAAATTTTCCGAACATATTGATTAACAAATTCCATGCCACCATCGTTTTGAAAGGCTTTGACCTTTCGTGAAAACTGTGTTTGTACGAGCCGTAAAAAGAGTTGCAATATAGAGTAAAATTCAGTTTTCAACTTAAGCGGGTATAACCACGAGAAGCGCGAATAATCATCTATAAACATAACATAATATTTATATCCATCAGAGCTTAGATTGGGAGATGGACCCCATAAGTCACAATGAATAAGATCAAGGGGGTGAGAGGCATGTTTTTCGTTTAAATCAAGTGGTAATTTTCGGGTTTTAGCAAGTTGACAAGGCGAACATAAAGTAGGTTTTGGCAAAATAGAGGTAAATGTCAAACAACCATGTTTCTGTAAAATGGAAATAACATCAAAAGCAACATGACCCAAACGATTATGCCACAACTGAAATGAGGCTTTATTCGAAGAAACGAAAGCGAAAAACGCCGACGAATTATCCCGAAGCACATAAAGACCGTTTTCACACCGACCTTGAGCGAGAGGCTGGCTTGTTATCCGGTCCTGAATAACAAAAAACGTGTATGAGAATAGAACATCAACGGGATAATCTTTAGTCAACTTGCTAATTGAAAGTAAGTTCCTGGTTATATTAGGAACAACCAGTACATCATTCAAAAACACATTTTTATTGATGGAAACATGGCCTTTATGAGTTATAGGAAGTGAGTGCCCATTACCAAAGAAAACGGAAGTCGAACCAGTGTAAGGAGACGAAGAATGGAGTTTACCGGTGCAGTCATGTGAAGATCGGCTCCGGTATCTGCAATCCAGTATGGGCCTTCGCAAGAGACATGACATTGAGCGTGAAAGGCCCGAGCAAGACCTTCATCGCTAGAAGCAGATGCCATAAAGGAGGAGAGTTTCGGACATTTGTTAGTGTAATGACCGTTGGTGCGACATAGTTGGCAGTGGGGTGGTCTGCGTGGCCCTTTAGAGGAGTTAGCTGGACGATTTGGAGTGACAGGGCTGCGAGAATTTTGGTTTCTGGATCGGTTAGAGGAGGAGCCAGGGCTGCGTAAAGTTTTGTGATGAGTAGTAAAAGCGACAGGAGCATTGGTGGTGGGGTGCAGGGTGTGAAGAAATTGCTCCTGACTTTCAGCTTTAGTCAGGAGGTCTCGGAATAGCAGTAGACCAGCTCTCAAAAGTGGGACCGAGGCCACAAAGAAACCAATGAGTTTTATCCGTATCACTCACCGGATGACCAATGGCGGAAAGCTGATCACAAATGGCCTTAAATTGCGACCAAAATCAGCAACCGTAGCAGAACCTTTGGTTAGTTGACGAAGATTATCACGCAGGAGGTGCATTCGTTCCAAGGAGGTGTTGATGTAAGCCGCTTTGAGAGCGGTCCAGATCTGATGAGAAGTGGAGAAACCAAGGATTTTGGCCATAGCCTCCTCGGTTAAGGAGGAGTTGAGAATAAGGACAGCCTGCTGATCACAAAGAACCCATGCGGTGTAATCATGATTGGGTTGTTCTTTCGAATCAGCGATGACAGTTTTTGGCGGTTGAGGAATGGAGCCGTCAACGTAACCGAGAAGTTTTTGGTTTGCAAGAAGAGGTTTGATTTGGTTGTGCAAGAAAAGATAGTTGGTAGAAGAAAGTTTGATGGTATGCATGTGAAGGATTGTAGCCATAGGAAGGGAAGTTTCAGAAGTGGTGACTGAAGAAGAAGAGGAGGTCAACATAGGTGAGAGGCAAGGAAGAATTGAGAGGATCGAAATTGGGATTAGGCTGATACCATGTGATGATTGAGAATATCTCTTGAATAATCAGAGAGTGAAACATGGAATATATACTAATTTACAATACAATAAAATAGGGAATATAATAACAATATTTGACTATACATAAATAATGGAGAAATTATAAGCATGATAGTTGCAATACCAATATTATCTTTTAAGGTAGTCATAATTTAAACATAAGTTAGCTTTGGGTGACTAGTCATAGTTTAAACATAGCTGACCTACCTTGTCATGATTCCTAAACCATGTTTTCGAACCAAAGTTAGATAACTAAATCAAACCTATAACAAACCTGAAGTTGCTAGACGCTATTGGATCGCTAAATGCTTGCAAAATGCTTGCAAAATGCTTAAAACGACAACTTGAAAGTTAAATTTCGTTTGAAATGGTGAATGAATATTTAAGTCTATATTCTGGCTTCGACACAAATCACTATAGTCCATGTGCTCCACCATAAACCTCAGTGACTGCCTTGTATATCACTGCGCACACAGACCAATATTAACCTTGGTGGCTGTCCACTATGGTGTCGAGTCATCAGACATGTGTCAAGACTTAACAATTAGTAATCGGACATGTGTCAGCTTATCATAGATTACTTAACTGGTCATTCATAGATTGTTATGAGAAACGGTAGCAATCCGCTACCACCTCCGATCTAAGTCTCCCGAATATGATCCCTTAGCGAATGGCTAAACTTTTAGGTGACAATTCCAGCCAAATGTTGTCGCCCCTTGGACCTCACTACCAAGGACACTATCTCCAAACCTGTATTTGCTCATGAGGTTTCTAAGGATTATTACATTAATTGATTTGTAAATTTTTATCGACTAGTAAATATGTCTTTGTGTGTTATTAGAATTGACTTTCAATAAAAGTTAACGTGACAAAAAAAGCTTCACTCTATTTCTTATGATAGAAGAAGATATGCTATTAATCCATCCCTCCCAGACCCTAACAATAGTTTTGCTATTAGTTGGGCTTATGTAGGTGTGTTAAAAAAACAAAAATCCTAAAAAAAACGTAACTTGATATGTATTTGAGACCCAAAAAACGATCTGAATCATATTTGGACATTTGGATTGAATCTCAGGATCCAAATTCCTTATTCTGATTTTAGAACTCAAAATATTTTAATTCGGATATTCGAGTAAACCAAATAAGAAGCCTATTGTGTATCTAGCTTAATACTCATCATACAACTACTCATTATGCTTTTTAAATCAACACTTCAAGAGTTTTGGCACTTTCCACTCTTGCGATCCTAAACAACTATACAATACTCAATTCTTGATACTGATTAGGAATTCTAATCTTTCAGTCCTAAACACTTACCCAAGTATGTTTTTGAATTTAGAATTTGTGCTCAAGACTAACTTGTATTTTTGATTTTATATGTTTTCTTGCGATCTCAAACTACTAAAATGTTAGAAATAAGATAATAGCCAAAAAAAAATAAGAACCAAAAAAATTAGAAAATTGTTATTTGGTTTATTCAGATTATTCGGATCAGATTTCAAATAATGTCATCAAATTTTCAAATATGATTGAACTGACAATCTGTTATCCGATCCGATAAGCACCCCTATTCTTCGGTACATTTGTTTGTTTGTTATGTGGAGATAGAGTGCTCATACTTACTACAAGATCCAATCCAGAAAAAACTGCCATTGCCCATGGTCATCATAATTTGAATGTTTTTATATCCTTCTTTTTATCTATTGAGAGCATTCACATCCCATTCTTTAAAAATATGTGAGTAGAGTTTTTAAATTATAGAGTAAATCTCGGTTTTGGTCCCTGTGTTTTGCAAATTGACTCCGCTTGAGTACCAACGTTTATTTTGTCTCCATTTGAGTACCAAATTTTAAAAAAGTTATCTGTTTGAGTACCAAAATTTAAAAAAGTTGTCTGTTTCAGTCCTTTTGACTAACGGTGTTAACATTTTCTGTTAAATTTTTTTAAAAAAGACCAAAATACCCCTAAGGGCTATAAATATATCACCGTCTCCACCACACACCACATACCACTTTAAAAAAGTTGTCTGTTTCAGTCCTTTTAACTAACGGTGTTAACATTTTCTGTTAAATTTTTTTAAAAAAGACCAAAATACCCCTAAGGGCTATAAATATATCACCGTCTCCACCACACACCACATACCACCACCACACACCACCGCCACCACACACCACCGCCACCACACACCACCGCCACCACACACCACCGCCACCACACACCACCGCCGACACACTCCGATCAGGAAGGTCCAAATCCTGAACAAAAATGGATCCAAAGCCTCCCCTCCGATCAGGAAGGTCCAACTCACTCTCAATCTCTCGATGCTCTGTCTCTCTCGATCTCTCAACTCCGGTGAACCCGGAATCAAGAATTTTCGATCGAAGTTCAAGTGGTTGCGGTCGGTTGAAGGTGATTTGGGGGTTCAATGGGTCGAATTCGAAGGTCGATAGAGATGAGGTTGGTGTCGGTCAGAGATGGTGATGGTTGCAATCGGACAGTTCGCAGGTGTGGTTGTGCGAAGGGGGCGACGGTTGTGAGGCGGCGGGTGGTGCTGGTTCGCTATGGGTGAGAGGCCAAGGAACTTGGTGGTGATCGGAGGGCGTCAGATGGAGGATAATTTGGTGCAGTTTGATCTGGTGTCGATGAGGTTAGGGTTTAGGTCATCTGTTTCTGATCCTGTTGTTGATTTGGGTTTGTTTTAATCACAATCTAATGGGTTTTGAATCTTTTGGATTTAGGTTTTGGAGTTGGCTGGAAATGCAGCGAGGGATAACAAGAAGAACAGGATAATCCCAAGGCATGTGCTTTTGGCGATTAGGAACGATGATGAGTTGGGGAAATTGTTAGCGGGGGTGACGATTGCTCATGGTGGTGTTCTTCCGAACATTAACCCTGTTTTGTTACCGAAGAAGACAGCTGCTGGAAATGAAGCGAGGGGTAACATTTTCTATTCGATGGTGTGTGGTGGTGGAGTGTGTCGGCGGTGGTGTGTGGTGGCGGTGGTGTGTGGTGGTGGAGTGTGCCGGCGGTGGTGTGTTACCGAAGAAGACAGCTGCTGGAAATGCAGCGAGGGGTAACATTTTCTTTTCGATGGTGTGTGGTGGTGGAGTGTGTCGGCGGTGGTGTGTGGTGGCGGTGGTGTATGGCGGTGGAGTGTGCCGGCGGTGGTGTGTGGTGGCGGTGGTGTGTGGTGGCGGTGGTGTGTGGTGGCGGTGGTGTGTGGTGGCGGTGGTGTGTGGTGGCGGTGGTGTGTGGTGGCGGTGGTGTGTGGTGGTGGTGGTGGTATGTGGTGTGTGGTGGAGATGGTGATATTTTTATAGCCCTTAGGGATGTTTTGGTCTTTTTACAAAAATCTAACAGAAAATGTTAACACCGTTAGAAATTTGGACTGAAACAGACAACTTTTTTAAAATTTGGTACTCAAATGGAGACAAAATAAACGTTAGTACTCAAGTGGAGTCAATTTGCAAAACACAGGGACCAAAACCGAGATTAACTCTAAATTATATGGTATGGTTTTGGGTGGTTGTGAGTGGAGGAGAGAGAAAATGTTACTGTTCATCTGTAAGTTTGAAGATTCACTGTTCAACCCTTATAAATTTTTTAATATTTTTAAAAGTGGTTGTGAGTGAAGGAGAGAGAAAAGATAATAATAAAGGTATTGAAAAATATTATTTAATTGAAAGAAGAGAGAAAAAGTAGTTATTTTTATTGTAAGTATAAGGATAAAAATAAAGAATGCGATGTGAATGCTCTAAGACCGTCAACAATTCCCAAACACATATTAAAAAGTCCATGATTCTGAAACAATGGAACCAAACATGAAACGATGATGTCATAGCTTTCATAGGTGCAAGTAAAATAAGGAAATATTAGTGCAAGCTTGTGTATCATGAAGAAGAATAGTCATTAAATATGTTTAGAAAGAGGGAATAAAATTTTTAGAAAGAAAGTCTGTTTTTTCCTCATGCTAACTGTAAGATGCAGTATAGTGTTTGAACTTCTTTATTGTACCAACTTTCAATATATAGTCCTAAAACACAAAAATGATAAGGTATCAATAAAAAACACAGAGATAATAAGGTATCAGTAACAACATCAACAAAAGAAACAAAATATAAAGAGAAAAGTACATGAATGGCCATTCATGTGGTACTCTCCTATAGTAAAGTTTGGTTCTTTTTTTAAAAAAAAAACAACATATATGATCTTAAATGTTCGTCAACTTATAATACGCTAGTTAAATCTTTTATAACATGTCTTGTACATTTGCTAGTAAGCCCAAAATATGCTAAAAAACCTTGTCTCTTTGTTTCTTCCCCAACCCACCCATCAAGTTCTACTTATACCAAGCTTAAAAGGATTTTCACATCTTCTTTTATGTATGGTTATTGCAAAGCTTAAAAAGGGTTACTAATGAAATACCGCATTTAGAAGTCCATTTACTCCGAAATTTAGACAAAAACAGATTATTACTCTATAATTAATTACCATCAAATGAATAGTAGTTTACAACTCATGAAACTTTAGGTACAACCGACACTTCCTCTTCTTGTTTCACACAATACATCACGAATTCTAGGCTTTGGATTCTTTGCATCTACACGATAGATGAAGTGATGAGCACGCCGGTTGATAGAGTGGACAGAGGAGGTGTACCGGTAGTGGCCATGTGTGATTAAGGTTCCGACGACCATAAACGTTCCGCGGGGTTCAACCTTTGGTTGTCTTTGATGACGGTTCCAATTGTTGGTCTTTTTTTGGAAACTTGGTTAGTTTTTTTGGTTCAACTGACTATGAAGTATGAATTTATTTTACCTAGAGAGTTCAGGTAATATTTGCTTCTTCAACTTCATCTTTTGTTGATTTTCTTGACTTTGGTTAACATATATTTTCATATTGCTGCATCTTATTATCATTTTTGGTGGTTTGAGCAACACCAACAAGAAAATTTCAATGGTTACACTCCACTAATGCTGGCATACTATGCTTGCACGTGTTTTAATTATGATTTTATCTAAATCTAGGTTTTGTAGATGTCATATATTATTTGTGATAAAAATAGGTTAACTTGAATAGAGGTTATTTAAATCTAGGTTTTGCATTTATAAAATTAACATTATTCTTGGCTGGTTCTTACAGTATTACATCAGGTGACTTTGATTTCTTGGGTTGTGTGAGGGTGCGTATCATCATTATACAGTCAGTTTTTTCATAGGTAACAAAGTGAGAAAATGAATTTAAAATTTGATCTTTGTTTTGGTTTTTACAAGCAAATTCTCCTCTACTTTTGTTGTTAGCCATTACTTTATAATCCTTTTTCTTTTATATCAAATTTGAAGTAAGATTGACATTTGATGCTGCAGGATTTTAGTTGTACCAAGAATTTAATATCAATGAAGCATTTGCACATACACTTATCCTGAATTGTACGTTGAAAAAAAAGAATAGACGCAAGTCTATATGTACAAACAGTACATCACTTTCGTAATATAATGTGCGATAAAGTCAAATACTAACTTAGACAATTATTTGCAGGGTGTCCTTAAGCTTTAGGATATTCCGGCGCAACGCGCCGGCGGAACTTTTCTAATTAAAATTATTTAACAAAATCTACATGTATTTCATTAAGTCATTCATGATTTTTCAAAAACCTATCACATGCTTATGTTTTAAGATCTTTATTTTTTAAGATCTTTATTTTTTGTCACAAACTAAAGTAGTATTTAAAGTTGAATGTCACCTCTTCTGTCATTAGACCGTCCCCATCACGGCGCCCTTGGCCGGCTCGTCGTCGACGTGGACCGCGCCCGCCGGAAGGGCGGCGATTGGGGAGACGTCCGGCAGGGCATCCGTCCGTCCCCAAGGGCCGCTCAAATATGGTGGTGGTGGGCCCCACCTCTTTAAAATTAATTTAAAAACATAAATAAAGTGGTGGGTCCCACTTTATAAAATGATTTTAATTGATTTAAATTAAAATGTTTTTAATTAAAAAAATATAAAATCTTTTAATTAAAATAATAATTTAAGTATAGTATTTTAATTAAAATATGTTAATCAAATAAAAAATTCTAATATTTTTAAATCACAATTATTTAAGTATTTACTTGATCATTTGATATTTAATTTCATTATTAATTCTAATTAAATATGTTAATGATAATTTAAATATATTTATTTAAAGTAAATTAAAAATGAAAATGTGAGGTGGAAAAATAAAAGCGTTTGTAGTAAGGATGGTGTTGGGGGAAAAAATATTTGTAGAAAGAATGAGTGGATTTGAGTGGAAAGCTGATATGGCATGCTGATTAGAGCTGTTTGTGGAAAGGATGAACTGTAGTGTTGTAAACAGTCTTATAGTGATTAGTACTTGTTTGCAATATACTCTTTGACAACTGACGATTCTATTTCAACCTCGGTAATTGTCGGTTTGTATATATTCAGTTGCTCATAACATAGAGATGTTATGGTAGCTACTCTACAATATGCTAATTTTCAAACATATGATGAATAGATTATATAAGTTTTCGTTTGTATATGTTCTCTGGATTATACATAATCGAGTGACTGAATTGTTGTTTATAGTTAATTTTCCACTGATTGAAACATCACTTTAAGATTTGATAACCAATCTTCTATGAGTATAGATTATTTGTTGCTTTCTTTATTAAATCAACCCTTGAAAACTAAATAAATTAATGTGTAGGAGTGTGTATAACTTATATATGTCAAAGTATAAAAAGAACTAATGAGGCTATTTCATTTCATACAACCCCCAATACTACCAAAATTCCTCCGTACCACCAAAAGAAAGCTCAATTAGGTATCACTTAACTTTCTCTAATATAAACCCTACATATAAAGTTCAAACCTAAATAACTAATGATATTTGCTGTTGTGTGCTTAAAAGTTTGGGTTGTTGGGGTGGCCTCAATAATTTGAAAATTGTATGTGCCTAGATGTGTTTACACAGTGAAAACATCACTGGTCATGAATTGTGTCCATTGTGACATGGATCGCGGTACGTTCGGGTACGCGGTTCGTCAATTTATAAAATTTGGTACACGGGGGCTAGGTTCATTCGGAACGGCAATTCGGTACGAGTTACGGTGTACCATATAGTGCGGTACATCATTGTATTTTTTAAGATAATTAGTGGATTATTACGTGCCAGTTTATAATAGATGCAATGATATTGACGTCATTATCAAATAGCGGAAAAATTATTAACAAAGAGTCAGCAATTAAACCAATCAACCATTAATTAATAAATTTGAAAGTCTAAACACGCCTTTTTTTATTCCCAATCGCGTTTCTAATTGACCGATTCACGAATCATTGCGATCTGGTTCGCGAATTGGAGTAGATTGGTTCAGTTTCCATTGGAATCAAAATTCGTCTATTCTAACGAACTGGATCGCGAATTACATGTGATTGGTAGGCGAATGAACCCGAATAGGGTATGGGCGATCGGGTTCGCCATTCGTGGGGGCGAGGAGCGAATCCTGTGACTATGACTGTGTCTGAAGAATCCATGACATGATAAAACTAGTAATCCTTATTTACAAGTAGGATGATTGACTGACTCAAGGCAACCTTGGACGCCGCACGAGACCTCAAAAGATGACCCCATGATGAAGTGGTATCAGAGCAGGTCGATATTTGGATAATTTAACATGTTAGTTATCTTAAATTTTCTAAATAGACGACTAAGCAATGATGGTGAGAGCAGATCAAAATAATGTAACTTGAAGACTTGGTGTCTAAAAATAGGACTAGGTACGATCGGGCCAGAGGGATGTTAGGTATTAACTTAGTTAATACAATTTTTACGTTTGAATACATCAAAGGTTGATTGACCACTTGTCTAATTCTTTCCACAAACGCCCCCTTCTCTCCTCTTGAAAACTAACCTCTTCCATACGTGCACTACTTGAATAGATGCCCACTACGTCTCTCCTTGTCACCTTTGCAGGTGACCCTCCTATCTCCTCCGCCTTGCCCCAAGAGTGTGTCAGGCATGGTCTAGGAATCGTATAAACATATATACACACAGGTGTACACGAAAGATGATCTATTTAACGAGGAAATAATAGTAAACATTTAAAATATTCTTTTAATATTATAAAAATATAAATATCTATTTAGTTCATGACCTCCTCCTCATGTTGAGAACCTTTACATCAAGTTACATAAATAAAGAGAATTCAAATCGAAAAAAAATCGATGCATTCCTTTCTTCCTCGGCGAACAAATACCAATAAAGATCAAAACCCTAAACCTAAATTCCTAAAATCTTACATCTTCAAATCTACTGAAACCCATTAAAATTCGATCTTCTGTATAGTGTAAATCACTATGCAGGGTTTAAAGAGTGGTTCCTCTGTTATCAACCGTTTCTCAGTTCCTCAGATCAGAAAAAAGGTTTCGAATTCATGGGCAGCCGTTGAAGATACATTTCTATCAACCAAGGTATTCAGATTATGAAGTGATTAATTAGGGTTTCGTTTGTATATCGAATTGGGTATTTTCTTATGTTTTTCGTTTGGTGATTTTTGATTTATAGGATACGTTTGAGAGGCATAAAGTTGTGTTTACGATTTTAACTTCAATCGCATCTGTTGGCACTGCTTGGGCTGGTATGTTTAGCTTACTTGAAGGTTAATTTGGTTCTTGAATGTCATTAGGGTTTTGAATTTTGGAGCAAATTTATATTTGCATTTTTGTTGAAATTTAACCTTTATAAGAAAGAAAGATGGTGTTGGTCTAGAATTTGAAACGAAATTAATTCTGATTACTAGCTAACTTCTTGTGGAATTATAATTTTATGCATTTGAAATAGCTAAAATATTGTATGCTAGAACCTACTAAGGATGCGCCACAATGGTGAGATACAGTGGGTTAACATTATCTCATATTGCAAATTAGATATCTGATTGAAACTATAGATAAGATTGTGTACATTCACCATAATTCAACCATTGTGGTTTTTGCTTTGTGAAACTATAGATAGAATGTGTTATTGACCATTATGTTTTTGAGTATTGATTTAGCAAAAGCTATCTATTTGCTACTTGTGTTTTCGTATTTGTACGAAGATGGTATAAGATAGAGCATAATGTTGAATACAAATCTGAACCACAGTCCACATGAGACAATTGTGAAAATATTGTGCTTTTCTTTGTCAAGATTTTATTGTTAGACTTGCAATATTAACAAGACTATGTTTCGACAACATTTAAACACCTATGTAGCTTCTTAGCATGCGCATACCCTGATTCTTTATTTTGCTTAAAAAATAAAAAGTTAATTTTTTTAGTTTTCTCTGCCTGTTACGAATATTTATTTTCCCTATAAATGTGCCTTTTCGCCTTTTGTGTTGTGTCTAGGCGAGCAAGTCCCTTGCGCCTTGAGGGCACCTTGTGACTTTGACTACTATGGCGAGAAAAGATAAAGAAAATAAGAAACTGTAATCTTTGTCTTAATATTTTTAATATCAAAGGCATTTAATATATGGTGGTTGTGCAGGTTATACTTTACGCCACCTTCACGAGACAAAAGTTGAACAAAGGCTTGAGTCAATTGAGAATGCTGTTAGTATTCTCCTTCTTCTAAACCTTTTGATGTATTTTATATATATTTTTTTTCATTCTTCTAGAGATTTTAATCTGCTTGAAAACAATTTTTATCATCTATATTCTATCCTATTGCAGAATTAACCTCTAATAGAATTGATTGTTATTCATCATACAATTTTGAAATGATTTGTCAACTTTCTTACAGATGAAAAAAAACTATGATATTGAAGGTAAGGAATTCAAAAAGTTGGTTGGAAGTGGTAATTCAACTGCTGCAGCCTGTATTGCCACAGCCGGGGTTTCATTAGTTGTCGGGTTCGTAAACTTTCGTTCTTTAAACTTTTACTTATTGCATAAAAGTTGCCAAATTATACCCGTTTATACGCACCTAAACTTCAAAATCACATCAGATTTCTTCAAAAGATTTTAATTGAAGTAATCTGATTCATTATCATTTTCACTAGATGCAGCAAAATGGGCTGGTTGTGTAACTTGTCAGCGGAGTCTGGTTGGGCCGACCCATGAACTTTTTGTTCATCTTTTAATAATTAATGTATTAAATGTGACTGGAAAACTATATTATTAAACAGTAATATGGTTGTTTCTATTAAAACTGTTTTGGTAGTTACCATTCAAATACACATCATATGACTTTTGATCTGTTTGGCTCATATACAACCTAAATTCACCTGTTTCATATAAAAAGCGTTAAAATTGCCACTCTCTTTACTACAATTTTTAGTTTTTCACAATCTTTTTTTAATTTGCAGTTACAGGTTAGGTTGGAGAGGTGGTAGATGGTATGCAAATCGCAAATTCAAAAGGGAACAAATGAAACTTTTGGGGCAAGTTAAACCGAAAAGATGGCAACTGAAGTTTCTGAAACGTCCAATAATCCGATTAAAAAGGTCAAATCCTATGGTCAAAGCACCAGAAACTGTTGAAAGATCAGTTCCAATTGCACATAATCCTGGAGAAGCAAACCCTGCTTAAAATATGAAGAAGATGAAAAGATTAGATAAAATTGTTCTACGCGAGTATTTGGAATTGCTTATTAAAATTGTTTATTTGTTTGGCGTTGCGCTTAAGATAAGTCCACCTATCCATAAACGCCCCAATCATGTCGGAGGAAATGATAGGTGCAGTTATCTTTCTTACATGAAGCATTGAGCTAATTAAAACAAATGTTCAATTGTGGCCTACTGGCCTATATGCTTTATAGGTTAAACATAAATACTCCTCTAAGTGGTAATTTTGCTTTTTGTAGCATGCAATTTAGGTATAGTTATCTGCATCTATTATCATTCCTTTGTTTATATTCTAATTTGAGGATGAAATAAGTATTTTCCAGAATAAATTACATGAATGGTCGTTATGTCAAGTTACAATTTCATATTATAATATATATTAATCCTGTTGGTTGGTGCCTACTGGAGAGTTTTAAAATCTTATAGATTGACAACTAAAGTCTTTAGAATTTACAAATAGACCCACAGACATGTCTCTGTCATACATCATATTTATCGATATCTTTTTGGTACTCTTCACTTGCTTACAACAATAATGGTCAAGAGAGTCTTGATCCTAATTGCTAAGGGCTGCATGGGGGATCATTTAACCCATTTCTGATGGAAATCAAAGCTACAACTGCACAAACAAATGAACAATTTTCAGATCAAGAAATCAAAACCCAAAAAGAGTCTCAAAACCCTCAGGATTACGAAATCAAAACCCAAAGAGTCCCAAAAAGTGTAAGTTGGTTGCCCATGCGCCCAACGGTCAGAATGGCCTAAGTGTTCCTCATACGCCCAAACTCATATGCCCAAACTCATACGCCCAAATAGTATCCATGCGCCTAGCATTAGGCCAAATTTGACTAAGTGTCCATGCGCCTAGAATTAGGCCAAATTTGACTAAGTGTCCATGCGCCTAAGTCAGGCCCATGCGCCTAGGCACTCATGCGCTTGCATAGTGCCCATACGTCCTAGAATTACCCAGAATGACTAAGTGTTGGGCCATGCGCCCCAATAGTGCTCATGCGCCCAGAACTTTCCCCATGCGCCTAAGTGTTCCCATGCGCCCAGAAGGTCATGTGCCTGCATAGTGCTCGTGCGCCTAAAACTTAGAATTTATTTTCTGAATTTTAGGAAAGATGTAAAGTGTAGGCTTGGACTTGGGATGTTTCCGGGGGTGATGTGAGTTGACTTTTGGTAATTAGATAGGGGTGCTAGATGATAATGTGTGATGTCTAGATAATGATGTGTGTTGGCTAGATGATGATGTGTGAGGGTGCATGATGATGTGTGATGATGCATGATGATGTGTGATGTAAGTCTTGTTCCTCGATACGTATTATTTACGTGGCTTCACGTAGTACAATTATGTTAATATACGTAAAGTATTATCTTAACGAAGTGAAATAATTAAGATAATGAGAAGTGGAACTTAATGAACGAATGAAAGCCTTGCAAGCAAAATGAAAAGAGGTTCACAACTCTATGTGAGTTGTTAGAACAACTGTGTGTGGAATAGCGTGCGATTTTGGCTAACTCATGAGGATTCACACACCGTGGGAGTCAGTCTTGGTGGCTGCTCCATACGTGCGATGTGGTATTAGCTGTGCGTTATATAGCGTGCGATCTTGGCTACCTCATGAGAGTTCACACACAGGGGAGTCAGTCTTAGTGATTGTTCCATATGTGCGATATGAGATCCTTGTCATTCGACCTCAGAAATCCTGGCTACGTGCCATGAAGAAGGTAAAGCTTGACAGGATCTAGATTCAGTGAAAGATAATAATTAAAGTGCGAAAAGTGAGAAACTATAAAATGTGCGATGTGAACGATAAGAATGAAACGTGCGATAAGAATAAAACGTGCGATAAGAACGAAATGTGCGATAAGAATGAAATGTATGATGTGTGACCACGTACGATAGTAAAGAAAATGTTTTAACGAGCGAAAGGTAATTTATATTTTATAAAACTAGAACTCACTCAACAACGCTGACTTTTATGTATTTTCCAGTTAGCAAGTAAGAGTTGCTGAGGATGGCACGGGGGCAGCTACTTAGACTATTTTGGATGGCATCCATTTTATGTAAAATGATGCTTTTGTGATGTAATGCAATGAATGATATTTTGTAACGATTTTGTATTTTTTTCGAAAGCAGTTATTAATATATGAAATGATTTTAGTTAAATGATCCCGCTGTAATGTTTTAAATAAATATGCGATTTATGTGCGATGAATGACCAACTGTAAGCGTCCCGGGAACGGGGCCTTACAAGTTGGTATTAGAGCCAAAGTTTAAGTGAAATGAGTAAATATTTTTAAAAGAAACCTAAACTTAAACTGAGAATGGGACAAAGGGAAGGGATGCCAGTCCGAGTAGCTACGTGCCATCAGGTATTTTCTTTCATGTTAACCGGTATTATTTGCGCATGTTATTTGACCTGTTTACCCTTAGTAGATTTAGATACTGATTTAGTCAGGATATGAAATGCTTTGGGTATGAAGAGTAAAGTAAATGGCTAATCATAACTGGTCACTATAATTAGGGACTTACTATACTTGACATAGACTGAGCTATTACCTTGAATGACCGTGTCGGTATTTGAATCTTATAGCGTGTTAGAGGATGACTGGAGGTAGATCTTCTAAGGCTTCACAAGGCGGAGGCTGTGGTGGACGTGGTGCTGGACCATGGGTCACGAGAGGAAGGCCTAGAGCTGAAGAAGTGGCTCATAAAGAGCCTGAGACCCGTCATCCGGAGGGTGGCGATGAGAATGCTAATTTGAGGGATTCAATGAAGGAGGCTGTGGTGGAGGAGGTTCATCAGGTCATGTAGACGATCTTGTCGTCTGTGGTGACCGAAGTGATTAAAGCAGTTAGGGAAGGAGAGAGGAAGGAAAGAAGAAGACCCGTGGGGGAGGGGGAGCAACCCGAGACCGAGACGGTTGTCTCCAATGATGAGGAAGAGGAGGAGGTTGTGCAGCTTGGGGCTGTAACTATAGGGCATTTCAAAGGTGTAAGCCCCTACCTTTGACGGTAATGGTACTACTGCTGCTGCTCACCGATGGGTGAGAGAAATGGAGGTTGTACTTAATATCAGTGAGTGTCGAGAGGATCAGAAGGTTAAGTTTGCAGCCCACTCATTTGTGGATTCAGTTTTGTGCTGGTGGGACAATATTGTCCAAGCTGAGGGTAGTAGAGCGATTGGAAGAATAAGGTGGAGTGAGTTGAAGAAGTTGGTGATCGAGGAATTTTTTCCTCATAGGTAACTTGACAAGGTTGATAGGGAGTTCCTGTAGTTGGAAGCGAGAACCATGACACACCAACAGTACACTCCCAAATTCAACGAGATAGCACGACTGGTGCCGGATCAAGTGACACGTGTGTCATGAAAGATTAAAGGTATGTTCAGGGTTTGCCGACGGATATCCGTAGACACATGATCACCGCCCGGCCGGGTACGTTCAGGTCAGTGGTGGATTTGGCCGAAGGCTTTATGATGAGCAAAAGGTGGTGGTAGCTGAGGTAAGCAGGAAAGGTAGTGGTGACCAGAACAGGAATGGGAAACGGTTTGGATGTGGCGGGGCCGCTCCAAACAATAAGGTTACGAAGGTGGGCGACCAGCGTATGGTCACACTCAGAGCGGTGTAAAAGAGATGCGGTAAATGCACGAAGGAGCATTCGGGAGAATGCAAATGGGGATTAAATATCTGTTTCAAATGTGGGAAGCCTAGTCATATGGCGAGAGAGTGTGGGGTTATAAGGTGTTATAACTGTGGAGAAAACGACCATCTGAGCAGGGAATGCAAGAAGCCGAGGGCAGAGAGTGCCGGAGTAGGGAAGAAGGTCGAAATTGAAGGGCAGATGGCAAGCGTCAGGGCATTCACAATGACTAGGGAGGAGGCTTGGATGGACCTAGATGTGGTGTCAGACACGTTTCTAGTAAACCAAACTCTTGCTTCTGTGTTATTTGATTCTGGTGCTACTATGAGTTTTATTTCTGCTGCCTTCTGTGCTAGTTTGCCTGTTAATAGTAGATTTATCGATGAGTCCTTTGATGTAGAAACTGCCATAGGTAAGTCTATCAGGATTTCTAACTTGATTGATGGTTGTGATATAGAACTAGAAGGTCATAAGTTTCCTGCTGGACTGTTTGTGATGACCTTAGGCGGGTTTGATGTAGTCCTAGGAATGGATTGGTTAGTGGACTACGAGGCAAACATTGTATGTCACAAGAAGATGATTAAACTGACAGCGCCTGACAGGAGTTCGGTGACGATATACGGTGATCGAGATACGACGATTTCGAAGGTGATTTCGATGGCGATAGCGGGAAAGTGCATGAGGCGTGGATGTAGTGCCTATTTTGCCTACGTGAAGGATGCGAACATGTCAACACCACAATTGTCCGATATACTGGTGGTGTGTGACTTTCCGGATGTGTTTCCAGAAGATTTACCAGGTATGCCATCGGACCGTGAAATCAAGTTCCAAATTGACTTGGTAC
This sequence comes from Flaveria linearis, assembly GCA_024085815.1. NCBI lineage: Eukaryota > Viridiplantae > Streptophyta > Magnoliopsida > Asterales > Asteraceae > Flaveria > Flaveria linearis. The sequence continues at coordinate 59,553,281 of CM044014.1, read as the reverse complement.
CAGGTGCTCAGCCTGTAGCTAAGGCGCCGTATCGTTTGGATCCCTCAGAGATGACGGAATTGATGGAGCAACTGCAAGATTTGCTTGATAAGGGTTTCATCAGATCGGGTATCTCTCCTTGGGGTGCTCCGGTTTCGTTCGTAAAGAAGAAGGACGATAGCATGAGGATGTGTATTAACTATCGTGAGTTGGACAAGTTGACGGTGAAGAATCGATATCCGTTACCGAGGATTGATGACTTGTTCGATCAGCTTCAGGGTGCCAGTTGGTTTTTGAGGATAGATCTTCGATCTGGCTACCATCAATAAAAGGTGAAGGAGCAAGACATTCCTAAAATAGCTTTTCGTACGTGTTATGGACACTACGAGTTTCTCGTTATGTCTTTTGGCTTGACTAACGCGCCAGTTGCCTTTATGGATTTGATGAACCGAGTGTGTCGGTCTATGTAAGATAAATCAGTGATTGTATTTATTGATGATATCCTGATTTATTCGAGGAGCGAAGAGGAGCATGCCGGTCATGTTTGGGAGGTGCTGGAGAAATCGAGAAGGGAGAAGTTGTATGCTAAGTTCTCTAAGTGCGCGTTCTGGTTGCGCGAAGTTCAGTTCTTAGGTCACGTGATAAATCCTGAGGGGATCATGGTAGACCCGACAAAGGTGGAGGCGGTGATGCGATGGAAGTCTCCAAAGACGCTATCTGAGATCCGTAGTTTCTTAGGATTGGTGGGATATTATCGAAGATTCATCCAAGATTTCTTCAAGATAGCTTCTCCGTTGACTAAGTTGACCCGTAAGGATGTGAAGTTTGTATGGGTCAAGATCAGGAGAAGGCTTTTGACGAGTTAAATATTAGGTTAACCCAAGCTCCTGTTTTATCATTACCCGAAGGAAGCGATTACTTGGTAGTCTATTCAGATGCTTCTTACTCGGGTTTGGGCTGCGTGTTGATGCAACGAGGCAAGGTTATAGCCTACGCATCCTGACAGCTGAAGATTCATAAGGTCAATTATCCTACTCATGACTTAGAGCTAGCAGTTGTGGTCTTTGCGTTAAAGATTTGGAGGCACTACCTATATGGAACGAAGTGCACAATTTTCACTGACCATAAGAGCTTGAAGTATTTTTTCAAGCAGAAAGATTTGAACATGAGGCAGAGACGATGGTTGGAGCTCATAAAGGATTATGATTGCAAGATCCACTACCATCCGAGCAAGGCCAACGTGGTGGCGGAAGCCCTTAGCCGAAAGGAAAGACCCGAGCCGATTCGGGTGAAGGCATATCAGTTGATTATGACCTTTGATGTGATGACGCAGGTCAAGGAATTTCAAGACAAGGCTTTGAAAGAAGATCGTCTTAACTCTGAAAGGATTAAAGGTCTAGTCGCGGAATTGGGTGAGAACACTCTTGGTGTTAGAACCCCATTCGGATGAATGTGGATTCCTCGTTATGGGGACTTACGTGGAAAGATCATGGATGAGGCTCATAAGACCTGATACTCCATTCATCCCAGTGCTACCAAGATGTACCATGATATGAAGAAGGATTATTGGTGGCGGGGTATGAAGCATGACGTAGCGGAATACGTGAGTAAGTGCCTTACTTATTTGCAAGTAAAGGCGGAGCATCAGAAGTCGTACGGGAAAATCCAACCTTTGGATATACCCGAGTGGAAGTGAGAGCACATCACCATGGACTTTATTACAAAGTTACCGTGTACCCCGAGAGGGTATGATGCCATATGGGTGATAGTCGATCGTTTGACGAAGGTGCTCACTTCCTACCGATCCGAGAGACGTATTCCTCCGAGAGATTAGTGGATTTATTCATCAAGGAGATTGTATCTCGTCATGGCGTACCAGTGTCTATTGTATCTGATCGTGACACTCGGTTTACACCCTAGTTTTGGAAGAGATTCCAAGATGCGATGGGGATGAGGCTACACATCCGTACGACTTATTATACTTAAACGGACGGTTAGTCTGAGAGGACGATCCAAGCACTAGAGGACATGCTTCGAGCATGCATGATCAATTTTGGAGGAAGTTGAGATGATCATTTACCGTTAGCAGAATTCTCGTACAACAACAGTTATCATGCTAGCACTGGCATGCCACCATACGAGATGCTATATGGTAGAAGATGTAGGACGCCTGTTTGTTGGGGTGATATTGGTAAGAAGGAGTTAGTAAGTATTGAGGTGATTGAAGCTACAACTGAGAAACTAGAAAAGATCAAAGCCTTTATGAAGGTAGCTAATGATAGGTAGAAGTCGTATGCTGATAAGAGACATAGACCGATTGAGTTCCATGTGGGTGAGAGAGTTATATTAAAAGTATCACATTGGAAAGGTATCATTCGGTTTAGAAAGCGGGGTAAGTTGAGCCCAAGGTATATAGGGCCTTTCCGAATTATTACCTGAGTAGGAGAGGTGGCCTATAGGTAGAACTACCCGATGAGTTAAGTGGAATTCACCCGACATTCCATGTATCTCATTTGCAGAAGTGTTTAGCCGAAGAGTATATGGTTGTACCACTGGAGGACATTGAAGTTGATGAACGGCTCAACTATGTGGAGCAACCAGTGGCGATCATTGATCGTAAGAAGAAAAGGTTAAAGAATAAAGTGGTTTCTCTTGTACGTGTACAATGTAAACACATGAAGGGATCCGAGTCTACGTGGGAGACTGAAGAAGAGAGAGGCAGCATTACCCTTATCTATTTGAGGAATAACAGGTTTTGGGGACGAAACCTATATAAGGGGGTGGACTTTTAATACCTAGATATTTTAATAGACGAGAAAGAAATAATAAACGTGAAAAAAGAAGGAAATATAATTTAACCCAAAGTTGAGGGGTTAAAAGCGTCAAAAGGACAAAAGTATCAAAAGTTGGTGCATAAAGGCGGTATGGCCGCCCATAATCTTCTGCACATTTTATTTCTTTCGGTTTTAGAGATAGAAAGAGTAGAGAGTTCGGGTTTCTAGAGAGAAGAAGAAGAAGAATTCAAATTCAAGGTAAGAATTCATTGTTTTAAGTGTTCTTGTTGGGTTTTAGCCTTAGTTGTATGCTTATTCATGATTGTATGTTCGGGTTGTGTGTTTTTGGTGGGTTTTTAGGTGTTTGAACTCCTTTTGCATTCGGGTTTGAAGAAGTCTTACCTGAAAGTTGTTAAAGGTGAGTTCTAGAACCCTCTTTTTACATGTTTTAACTGATTTTAGGGCTGGAAATGCATGTATGTATGTTTTTTATAAAAATGGGTATGTTACCCGTATGTGTATGTATAAATATGTATGTGGGTGGAGTATGTTTTGGGTGAATATGAAGTTATGATTATGTTATGAATGTGCTTCTGTGGCTTAGAATGTTAGTGCTAAGCTTAGAACATGATATATGTTAGTTCGGGGACTAAATTGTGTTGATTAGTGTAAGTTGGTTGCCCACGCGCCTAAATAGTGGCCCATGCGCCTAAATAGTGGCCCATGCGCCCAACGGTCAGAATTGCCTAAGTGTTCCCCATGCGCCCAAACTCATGCGCCCAAATAGTATCCATGCGCCTAGAATTAGGCCAAATTTGACTAAGTGTTCATACGCCTAAGTCAGGCCCATGCACCTAGGAACTCATGCGCCTGCATAGTGCCCATACGCCTAGAATTACCCAGAATGACTAAGTGTTGGGCCATGCGCCCCAATAGTGCCCATGCGCCCAGAACTTTCCCCATGCGCCTAATTGTTCCCATGCGCCCAGAAGGCCATGCGCCAACATAGTGCTCATGCGCCTAAGACTTAGAATTTATTTTCTGAATTTTAAGAAAAATGTAAAGTGTAGGCTTGGACTTGGGATGTTCCCAGGGGTGATGTGAGTTGACTTTTGGTGATTAGATAGGGGTGCTAGATGATGATATGTGATGTATAGATAATGATGTGTGTTGGCTAGATGATGATGTGTGAGGATGCATGATGATGTGTGATGTAAGTTTTGTTCACGTGGCATCACGTAGTGCAATTATGTTAATATACGTAAAGTATTATCTTAACGAAGCGAAAGAATTAAGATAATAAGAAGTGGAACTTAATGAACAAATGAAAGCCTTGCAAGCAAAATGAAAAGAGGCTCACAACTCTATATGAGTTGTTAGAACAACTGTGTGTGGAATAACGTGCGATTTTGGCTAACTCATGACGGTTCACACACAGTGGGAGTCAGTCTTGGTGGCTGCTCCATACATGCGATGTGGTATTAGCTGTGTGTTATATAGCGTGCGATCTTGGCTACCTCATGAGAGTTCACACACACAGGGGAGTCAGTCTTAGTGACTGTTCCATACGTGCGATATGGGATCTTTGTCATTCGACCTAGGAAATCGTGGCTGCGTGCCATGAAGAGGGTAAAGCTTGACAGGATCTAGATTCAGTGAAAGATAATAATAGAAGTGCAAAAAGTGCGAAACGTATAAAATGTGCGATGTGAACGATAAGAATGAAATGTGCGATAAGAATGAAACGTGCGATAAGAACGAAATGTGCGATAAGAACGAAATGTATAATGTGTGACCACGTGCGATAGTATACAAATGTTTTAATGAGCGAAAGGTAATTTATATTTTATAAAACTAGAACTCACTCAGCAATGCTGACTTTTCTGTATTTTCCAGTTGGCAGGTAAGAGTTGCTGAGGATGGCACGGGGACATCTACTTGGATTATTTAGGATGGCATCCATTTTATGTAAAATGACGCTTTTGTGATGTAATGCAATGAATGATATTTTGTAATGATATTGTATTATTTTACAAAAGCAGTTATTAATATATGAAATGAATTTAGTTAAATGATTCCACTGTAATGTTTTAAATAAATATGTGATTTATGTGCGATGAATGACCAATCGTAAGCGTCCCTGGAACGGGACCTTACAAGATTCCTCCAATTTTTTGTATTCACAACAAGAGATATAATGGACTTTCATTGTCACCTATATACCACGATTGTGAAGATTGGTTGACTCAGTGATGTTGGGGTTGTTTGGCATTTTTGAATAATTAAATTCTGACCCAATAAAATCTCTGAACCATTAAATGTTGAATCATTAAGAGCTAGTATATTGTTTACCTATTCAAATGCAAATGTCTGACCAATTTTGATAAAAGGTCTTAACCATTCAGGATTAGACCTTTTAACCGTTCAGCATTAGTATAATGCTTAATCATTCATAAGACAAATGTCTGAACCAATCAAACATTTGCTCGCAAAACAAACAGTCTGAACATTAAGTGCTGAACCATTAAGACATCTAAACCACTAAGAGGTTGATTCAGATGCTGGAAACAGCCCATTAGTCTCTTGCTGGGTGATTTTGAAGACAAAAAACAATGCTATTTTGTAACACCTGGATATTTTAAAAGAAGTAAAAGAAGAATAAAAATAAGGAAATGCGAATTAACCCAAGTGGAGGGGTTAAATGTGTCAAAGTACAAAGTAATATATTATATTTTGTACAAAAGAGCATGGCCGCCCATACATAACTTCACATTACCTTTTTGCAATCGGTTTTTAGAGAGAGAAAGAGCAGAAGCTCTCAGATATTTGAAGAACAAGAAGAAGAAGTCGAAGTTAAGGTAAGAATTCGTTTAATTAAGTTGTTCTTGGCTAGATTTAGCCTCGGTTATATGCTTATGTGTGTTTATGTGTGTTCGAATATGTGTTTGGTGAGTTTTTAGGTGCTAGAAATGTCTGAGAAGCTCAAGTGAAGAGTTTAAAGTTGAGAACAACAAAGGTGAGTTCTAGACCCCGTGTTTTTTTACTTGTTTTATAAGTTCTTTGGGGCTGAAAATGTATGTAAACTACTTTTATAAATGTTTTATAAGTACCCGTAAGTACCCATGCATGTATAATAATGTTCATGAAAGTTTTATGTTGTGTTCATGCTTAGAATGTTATGAGTAAGTTTAGAACAGGATGATACGATGTTTCGGACTGGGAATAACTTAGAAATGTGTTCAACAAGTTGGTCATGCGCCCAAATTTGCCTTAGAAAAGTTCCAAGTATGATCAACTGCCCAAACAGTGCCCTCAACCGCCTAAAATTTGCCTTAGAAAGTTTTAAGTCAGCACCATACGCCTAAACAGGGCCCAACCGCCTAAACAGTGCCCCAACCATCCAGAAAATACCTTAGAAAATCTAAGTGTAAGCCCATGCGTTTGAACAGTAGCCCATGCGTCTAGGATTTAGGCTCAGACGCCTAAGTATGGTCCAAACGTCCGAATAGTGCCCATGCGTCTGGGATGGGTCAAACGCCTAAGTGTTAAAACGCCCAAATATTGCCCATGCGCCTGAACAGGCCTCATGCTCCTGCATAGTGCTCATGCGTCTAGAAGACTTAGAATAATTTCTGAAATTTTGAGTAAAACAGAATCATTAGAGTTTGACCTAAGTTTGAATTAGGGTTTTTAATTGCTATTATATTTGCACTATTATAAGTTGTGCCTATGATCATAGTGATTATTATTGTGTGACGTATGTGGTGTGTCTTTGATCACAAATGCAAGTATTATCCTTAACATAGTGAAAGAGAAATAATAAAGAGAAGTGAAACTTAATTAAAAAGTTAACAAGTCTTGCAAGCATATAGGAGGTGCACGACCATATTGTCGTTAGCTCAACTGTGATGCGGGTTAGCTACCCTGATAGTGCTCACGGGGCCAATCAATTGAGATTGGCAGACCTTTGTAGCATGCCCTAGGTGACTGGGCCAGCCTTGTGTACAATGATCAAAGCATAGACCAGAGAGGCCCAACACCAGTTTCCCCACGCATATAGTTTAGGGTATTACTCATTGGTCCACATAAACAGTGAAAGATAAAGTTAAAAAAGTATAAAATGAACAAGGCATACAGTAAATAAAGAAAGCATTACCTTGTTGTATAGTTAATGCGTGCTCACATGCAAGAGTAAGAGATGTATTTTTATAAAAAGAGTATTTTCATATATATATACATTACACAAGGTATTTTAATACTTTTAAAACTAGAACTCACTCAGCAATGCTGACTTTTATGTATTTTTAGTTGGTAGGTAATAGTTGTTGAGGATGGCACGAGGGTGAAGCTACTCGGCAGGGAAAGACTGACATCCATTCTTATGTTAAGATATTGTTGTTTTGTAATGCGATTAAATAATGTTTTGTAACTTGAACGTTATTGTATTGCTTAACAACAGTATCTTTTAATAATAGAGAATGGCTTTTGCTAACGTAATTCTGTTGTTTATTTAATGAAATGTATATTAATATGTTTTAGGTGCAATGAATGACCAACTGTGAGTTGCCCGGGAACGGGGCCTTACAAGTTGGTATCAGAGCCATAGTTTAAGCGAATTGGGTAAAATATTTTTCAAAACCTAAACTGAAAATGGGACAGATAGAGGGATGTCAGCCCGAGTAGCTACGTGCCATGAGGTATTTTTTTTCCTTAAAGATAATCGGTATTATATGCGTGTGCTATTTGACTTATGTGTTCTTAGTAGATTTAGATACTAATGCTGTCAGGACAGGAAATGCTTGGGGTGAGAAGAGTAAAGTAAGTGGCTAATCACAACTGGGCACTGTAATTAGGGACTTACTATACTTGACATAAACTGAGCTGTTCCCTTGAATAAATATGTTAGTGTTTGAATCTTATAGCGTTTAGGAGATGGCTGGAAAAAAAATCTTCCAAGGCTTCTAGAGGCAGAGGTCGGCCGCGTGTGACTAGGAGTAGTGTTAAGGCTCCCGAGACGATTCATGAGAACCCTGAGGTTCATGGTCGAAGCAAGGAGAATGAGAATGCTAGCCTGAATGCCTTAGCTAGGGAGGCAATTGTTGATGAAGTGCACCAGGTCATGCAGATGGTCTTACTGTCAGTGGTGACTGAAGTCATCAGGGCTGTGAGAAGCGAGGAGAGAAAGGAGAAGAAGAATAGGAAGGGATTAACGGGCAAGGGGAGCAAAGGGGAGGAGGAACGACCAGAGCCTGAGACTGTATTATCTAACGAAGAGGAGGATGATGTCATGGGGGTGACGACCAAGGGATGCAGTTATGGGGCATTCCAAAGGTGCAAGCCCCCGACCTTCGATAGCAATGGCAATGCTGCTACCGCTCACCGCAGGGTAAGGGAGATGGAGACGGTGTTGGAAATCAGTGAGTGTTGTGAAGACTAGAAGGTGAAGTTCACGACTCACTTTTTTGTTGACTCAGTGTTGTGTTGGTGGGACAACATTGTCCAAGCTGAGGGTGCCAGAGCCATCAGGAAGATGCGATGGAAGGAGCTAAAGCAGTTAGAGATCGAGGAATTCTGTCCTTACCGGGAACTCGACAGGATCAAGAGGGAGTTCCTGCAACTTGAGGTGGGAACCATGACCCACCAGTAGTACACCACTAAATTTAATGAAATGGAAAGGCTGGTACCGGATCAGGTGACGCCGGTGTCGCGAAAGATCAAGAGGTACATCCAGGGACCGTCGACTGATTTTCACAGGCATCTGATCGCTGCTCAGCCAGGCACCTTTCGATCGGTGGTGGACTTGGCAGGCAGGTTGTACGATGAGCTAGTGGAGACTGCGTTAGAGGTGAAGAAGATGAGTGGTGCTGATAAAAGCTGGAATGGGAAGAGGTTTGGGCATGGTGGTTTCACCTCAAACAATAAGAGGATGAAGGTGGACGACCGTAGGGTGTCATCAAGCTCAGGGCTGAAGAAGTGTGGCAAATGTGGAAGGGAGCATACCGGCGAATGTAGGTTGGGATTGAATGTATGCTTCAGGTGTGGCAAGCCTGGCCACATCGCTAGAGACTGTAGGGTGCTGAAGTGCTATAACTGTGGCAAGGAGAGCCATGCGACCAGAGACTGCAAGAAGCCGAGGGCGGAGAGCTCTGGGGCGAAGAAGAGGCCGGAGGAAGGAGGGAAAAGGGCAAGTGCTAGAGCTTACACCATGACCCGGGAGGAAGCCAGAGTGGATCCCGATGTCGTTTCAGGTTTGTTTCTAGTAAATCAAACTTGTGCCTCTGTATTATTTGATTTTGGTGCTAGCAGGAGTTTTATTTCTACTACTTTCTGTGCTAAGTTGTCTACTAGCAATAGGAGTATTAGTGAGCCTTTTGATATAGAAACTGCTATTGGTAAGTCCACTAGAATTACCGACATGACAGATGACTGTGCCATAGAACTAAAAGGTCATAGGTTTGCTGCTAAGTTACATGTGATGCCCCTTGGTGGATTCGATGTAGTACTAGGGATGGATTGGTTAGCCACCTATGAAGCAAACATCGTATGTCGCAAGAAGATGATTCGACTAGTTGCGCCCGATGGAAGTTTGGTGACGGTTTATGGAGACCACGTTACTACGATCCCGAAGGTGATTTCGATGGTGGTGGCGGGAAAATGCATGAGACGTGGATGTAGTGCCTATCTGGCCTACATGAAGGATGTTGACACGTCAACACCACAACTGTATGATGTATCAGTGGTGTGTGACTTTCTGGATGTATTCCCGGAAGATTTATCCGGCGTGCGACCAGATCGCGAAATTGAGCTCCAAATCGATTTGATACCTGGTGCTCAACCCGTTGCTAAAGCACCGTATCGATTAGCTCCAACTGAGATGAAGGAACTCATGGAACATTTGCAGGAGTTAATGGATAATGGATTCATTCGACCAAGTATCTCTCCATGGGGTGCTCCAGTCTTGTTCGTGAAGAAAAAGGATGGTAGTATGCAGATGTGCATCGACTACCGATAACTGAACAAGTTGACGGTAAAGAATCAGTATCCGTTACCGAGGATTGATGACTTGTTCGATAAGCTCCAAGGTGCCAGTTGGTTCTCGAGGATAGATCTTCGATCTGGCTACCATCAACTGAAGGTGAAGGAGCAAGACATTCCTAAGACAGTTTTTCGTACGTGTTATGGACACTACGAGTTTTTTGTTATGTCTTTTGGACTAACTAACGCGCCAGCTGCCTTTATGGACTTAATGAATCGAGTATGTCAGCCAATACTAGATATCAGTGATAGTGTTTATTGATAATATCCTGATTTATTCTAAGAGCAAGGAAGAACATGCCGGCCACATACGCATGGTATTGGAGACACTTAGGAGAGAGAAGTTATACGCTAAGTTCTCTAAGTGTGCTTTTTGTTATGCGAGGTTCAATTTTTAGGTCATGTTAATGCTGAAGGAATCATGGTGGGCCCGGCAAAGGTCGAGGTGGTGATGCAGTGGAAGTCTCCAAAGACGCCATCCGAGATCCACAGTTTCTTGGTTTTGGCGGGATATTACAGGAGATTCATTCAAGGCTTTTCCAAGATAGCCTCACCTTTGACAAAATTGACTCGCAAGTATGTGAAATTCGAGTGGGGTCGAGAATAGGAGTATGCTTTTGAGGAGTTGAAGACAAGATTAACCCAAGCTCCTGTCTTGACATTGCCCGAGGGAAGTGAAGACTTAGTGGTGTATTCAGATACATCTTATTCTGGGTTAGGTTGCGTGTTAATGCAACGTTGAAGGGTGATAGCCTACGCATCCCGACAGTTGAAGACCCACAAAGTCAACTACCCTACCCACGATTTGGAGTTAGCGGCTGTGGTTTTCACGTTGAAGATTTGGAGGCACTACTTATACGGGACGAAGTGCACCATTTTCACCGACCACAAGAACTTGAAGTATTTCTTTAAGCAAAAAGATCTCAACATGAGGCAAAGGAGATGGTTAGAGCTCATCAAAGATTATGACTGCGAGATCCACTACCATCCGGGCAAGGGCAACGTGGTGGCTGATGCCTTGAGCCGAAAAGAGAGACCCGAGCCAATTCGGGTGAAGGAGTACCAGTTAGTGATGACTTCGGACGTAATGACTCAAGTGAAAGAATTTCAGAATGAGGTGTTGAAAGAAGATCACCTCAATTCTGAACAAATGAGAGGCCTAGTCGCGGAACTGGGAGAAAACACCCACGGGGTTAAAACCTACTTTAGACAAATATGGATCCCTCGTTATGGAGATCTACGAGGGAGAATCATGGATGAAGCTCACAAGTCTCGATATTCCATTCATCCTGGTGCCACCAAGATGTATCAAGACATGAAGAAGGACTACTGGTGGCCGGGTATGAAACGTGACGTGGTGGAGTATGTGAGTAAGTGCCTTACTTGCTAGCAAGTGAAGGCAGAGCATCAGAAGCCTTATGGGAATATCCAACCGCTGGATATACCCGAGTGGAAGTGGGAGCACATCACCATGGACTTCATTATGAAGTTACCCCACACAGCAAGGGGTACGATGCCATCTGGGGTGATTGTTGATCGTCTAACCAAGAGTGCTCACTTCCTGCCGATCCGCAAGATGTATTCATCCGAGAGATTGGCGGATTTGCTCATTAAGGAGATTGTAGCTCTTCATGGTGTGCCGATGTCTATCGTATCGGATCGTGACACCCGATTCACATCGAAGTTTTAAAAGAGATTCCATGATACCATGGGGACGAGGCTACACATTAGCACGACTTATCATTCGCAGACAGACTGACCAGACACTCAAGGACATGCTTCCAGCGTGCGTGATCGATTTTGGAGGTAGTTAGGATGATCACTTACTGTTAGCGGAGTTCTCATATAATAATAGTTATCATGCTAGTATTGGCATGCCACCATATGAGATACTATACGGTAGGAGATGTAGGACGCCTGTATGTTAGGGAGACATTGGGCAGAAAGAGCTGGGAGGTGTTGAGATGATCGAGGCTACGATTGAGAAGTTAGAAAAGATCAAGGCCTTTATGAAGGCGGCAAAAGATAGACAAAAGTCGTATGCTGACAAGAGGCGAAGACCAATATAATTCAAGGTCGGCGACCGAGTGATGTTGAAGGTCTCACCTTGGAAAGGAATCATCCAATTCAGGAAACGAGGTAATTTAAGCCCGAGATACATAGGACCTTTCCTAATCGTCGCGCGAGTAGGAGAGGTGGCCTATCGACTTGAATTGAAGGATGAGTTAAGTGCAATCCATCCCACATTCCATGTATCTCATCTGAGAAAGTGCTTACCTAATGAAGACATGGTTGTACCACTAGAGGATATTGAGGTGGATAAACTGCTCAACTATGTAGAGCAACTAGTGGCGATCATTGATCGTAAGGAGAAGGGGTTGATGAATAAAGTGGTTCCCCTGGTGCGTGTACAGTGGACGCACAGGAAGGGATCCGAGTCTACGTGGGAGATTGAATAGGAAATGAGGCCACATTACCCACAACTATTCGAAGAATAACATGTTTCGGGGACAAAACCTATATAAGGGGGTGGACTTGTAACACCTGGATATTTTAAAAGATGTAAAAGAAGAATAAAAAGAAGGAAATGCAAATTAACCCAAGTGGAGGGGTTAAATGTGTCAAAGTACAAAGTAATCGGTTTTTAAAGAGAGAAAGAGCAGAAGCCTTAGATATTTGAAGAACGTTAAGGTAAGAATTCGTGTAATTAAGTTGTTCTTGGCTAGACTTAGCCTCGCTTATATGCTTATGTGTGTTTATGTGTGTTCGAATGTGTGTTTGGTGACTTTTTAGGTGCTAGAAACGTCTGAGAAGCTCAAGTGAAGAGTTTAAACTTGAAAACAACAAAGGTGAGTTCTAGACCCCGTGTTTTTACTTGTTTTATGTGTTCTTTGGGGATGAAAATGTATGTAAACTACTTTTAGAAACATTTTATAAGTACCCGTAAGTACCCATGCATGTATAATAATGTTCATGAAAGTTTTATGTTGTGTTCATGCTTAGAATGTTATGAGTAAGTTTAGAATAGGATGATATGATGTTTGGGACTGGGAATAACTTAGAAATGTGTTTAACAAGTTGGCCATGCGCCCAAATTTGCCTTAGAAAAGTTCTAAGTATGATCAACCGCCCAAACAGTGCCCTCAACCACCTAAAATTTGCCTTAGAAAGTTTTAAGTCAGCACCATAGGCCTAAACAGGGCCCAACCACCCAAACAGTGCCCTAACCGTCCAAAAAATACCTTAGAAAATCTAAGTGTGAGCCCATGCCTCTGAACAGTAGCCCATGCGTCTAGGATTTAGGCTCAGATGCCTAAGTATGGTCCAAACGCCCGAATAGTGCCCATGCTTCTGGGATGGCCCAAACGCCTAAGTGTTAAAACACCCAAATAGTGCCCATGCGCCTGAACAGGCCTCATGCGCCTGCATAGTGCTCATGCGTCTTGAACATTTAGAATAATTTTTGAAATTTTGAGTAAAACAGAATCATTAGAGTTTGACCCAAGTTTTACTTAGGGTTTTTAATTGCTATTATATTTACATTATTATAAGTTGTGCCTATGGTCATAGTGATTATTATTGTGTGACTTTAGAATATGTACAAGCTGGTTTTTTTAATTGGGTTTTCATCAACAATCCTCAAACCCCTCAACCTGGTTTTTTAGGTTTTTTTAGAAAAACGTTTTTTTAATTTGAAACTGGTTTACAAACCCATATACAAACCTCTGGTTCGGGTCGATTTTGAAACCGGTTTAGCTCAAACCGGTTTTTTTTCAAATCAGTTTGGTTTTCTTTTCTGTTTTTTTTTTCAAACCAGTTTTTAACACACCTCTAGTTCTTATTGATAAGATTACGGAGGAGATAAAAATTATGAGTTATCTATGTATTAAAAATAGGGCAAAGTTCACTTTAGATTGGAACAATTGATGTAGTTTTGATCTATAAATACTATATAATTGATTGCTAGTGTCTTGTTAGTTTTGATGATTATATAATTTGTTGTTTGAAAAAACAAAATAGTCTAAGATACTCTCAATTGTTTTAGCAACTTGAAAAAATTATGTGGGAAGTTATTAAATTCGTTTCGGTGCTTTTGATGAGAAACACGTGAGTTCATGTTGAAAATGTGTGCAATTGTGAAATGATTGTTCAAACTCACCCCAATATGCAATTATAATACCAAAGATGCATGTGGATTCAACTCAAGATGTTAAAAGTAAATTGATCTAGTGATAAAAAAACTGAGTGTTACCGGACTTGTAAGTCAATATGTGACTCCCATTCCACAAACTGAAGGAGGCAATTGGCTCACGGACACACCCACATCCAAAGGAGCGAGAATTAACATGTCGCTCACATAACACTCAAACCTTGGCATGGGCCCCGAATCATTGTTGGTGGCTGTCACCAAGAATGTTTACCCAGCGGTTCAAATCAATAGCTCATTTGGAGACCACCAAAACTGTTGATATATTAGGTTGATGAAGTCAAAAAAATATAATCAACCGGGGTATATTTTTCATTTGCTTTGTATTGGTTAATAAGTACAGGGGTTATTTGTGTCATTAATTCAAGTTTGGAGGGTTGTATTAGTGCAGGATCGGTTTCGGTCACTCAACAAGTGGTTTTTTTCTCAAACTCACCTTGAACAACACTCAGAAAGAGTCTAACAAGAGTTGATCACAATATAACAAGTAACAAATGATAATGAACACAGGAAGTAAATTTTCAAGGTACTTTTATATATTGCTTCTCAACTCAAAGGATTACAAGACTCTTACAAGCTCAAGTTCTGGCTTAATCTCGCTCTCTACCTCATGAGTTACAATGAGAATACATATATAATACTACCTACAGCCGGATATACTTTGATACCAGCTGGAAACCTTTAACCAAACGTCTATACTACAAGACTATAGGTTAAGGTATCTCAGACATTTTACCTGAGATTTGGTAGTCAGGACATGTCCCTGACTTATATTTTGTCACCAACTAAAGTTGGTAACATGTACTATCATAAAAAGGTAAACAGTAGAATAAAGTATGGTCAACAACATGGCTCTTTAGGAAGAAGCCATGTTGTATCAGAGGTCTACAGCGGATTGTCAGAGACCATACTTATGTCTACTGGTCATAGCAACGTCTTCCGAAGGTTAAATTGCTTCGGAAGAATAACTTTTTCCGAAGCCAATTATACTTCGGAAGACTGCTTCTTTTGAGGCTTGGAGTCTTCTTTGTCTTTGGAAGTAGAGTTTGTCTTCAGAAGTTGTCTTCAGCTGTTGTCTTCAGACTTTGTCTTCAGCTCTTGTCTTCAGACTTTGTCTTCAGCTCTTGTCTTCAGACTTTGTCTTCGGAAGATGTCTTCAGCTGATGTCTTCAGCTGTTGTCTTCAGCTGTTACCTTCAGCTGATGTCTTCAGCTGTTGTCTTCAGCTGTTACCTTCAGCTGATGTCTTCAACTGTTGTCTTCAGCTGTTGCCTTCAGCTGTTGCCTTCAGCTGTTGCCTTCAGCTGTTGTCTTCAGCTGTTGCCTTCAGCTGTTGCCTTCAGCTGTTGCCTTCAGCTGATGTCTTCAGACTTTGTCTTCGGAAGAACTCTTCATACTTCGGAAGTTCTCATACTTAGCTTCGGAATCCTTTGAATGTAGCGCCAAAATTGACTATGTGAAGTAATTTTGGTTGCACCAGCCTTATAGTGACCCAACAAACTCCCCTTAGGCTGATGCTACCAAAACTTCACTTCTCTCTTCTTCTCAAAACTTTCAGCACCAAGGAAAGTAGATATCTATCTGTTTCCTTGTTCTTCTCTGATGTGGTGCTGAGAAGTTTGTACAAATCCTTGGTAGACAGAACATCCAGTCTGTTACCTTGGATTATATGTACCCTTTCTTGTGACCCTCTGAAAAGAGTTAGTTGACGGGAACTATAGTCATATTCCCATCTAACTATAGGTTCCAATTCCGGACCCTCCACCATCTGTAGAAAGGCTGCGCCCTTGGTGGTAGGTCTTTCCTTTTCTTTTGGTCTTCTCAACTTCAACTCTTCTTTGATTTTGGCTTTTGCAGTTAGCTCGGGTAGATGAAGACTGCTGATATGATTTCTAATGACTGCAACAGCTTTAGAGTTGGAAGGGTTGGAGAATGGCTTCTCTGCAAGCTCAGCAATGTCAAATCTGCTAAGATGCAATAGAGAAGTGGCATTAAGCCGATTGATTTTACCATTCTCTCTTTCCACAACAAAGTTGTGAGAAGTTTCATCGAACCTCCACTGGATTATACCTTTCCTAGGCACAGGAGACTGACTAGGAATCCTGTCCTCCTTCCTAGTATCCAGTAGAGTCGCCAGTTTTCTTCTAAGACTTTTCTCTTCAGCATTCAGAGAATCAGAGTTGAGACCGAGAAGTCTTGCAGCCTGGCCCAAGGTTCCTCTAGGCAAATCAAGAAATTGATCTAGTGTGAGGGAACTTGAAGAGTCATCAACATAGGTGATGTTGATGAGATCTTCCTCATAGGAGATGTTGCTCAGAGTTGTGCAGTTGTTGAGCTTTGTCTTGATTTCCTTAAGCTCTTCAAGAGAGAGATGTTGAGAAGGCTGAGGGGATAGTCTGGGTATCAGTTGGGTAGGTTTGGGTTTAGTGGTTCTGGGTTGTGTTTTGGGTTTAAGGATGGGAAGTTTCAGTGGTTGTGGTGATAAAGTAGGTATGGGTAGAGTTGTAGGTTCAGGGGTGAAGGTTTCATCTAAGGGCTTGGTTTTGATGAGAAATGGGATTGGTTCTTCTGGTGTAGGTTGTGGTTGAGTGGTTGGTTGTGGTTGAGTGGTTGGGGTGAAGATCATTCCCTGTCCCCTTCTATACATCTCCTTCCTCTTTCCCATACAGATGTCAGCCTTTATTTCGCTGACTATCCGTTGGAGTGTCCTTTCGGACATGGGTCCTACCTGCCTACCAGAGAAGCCGTAAGCCCGGAGATAGTCTTTCATCCAGGCTTTATCTCCGGACCTCTTGGCTGCAGTGACCCTCTCTACTTCTTCCCTCTGCTTCTTCTCCTTCATCTTCTTTCTTGCTACCTTCTTTCTTTCTTTCTCCAATTGATCCTGCTCTTTGTTGTGGAGCAGAAGGATCATATCATCATCATATAGAGAAAGTTCTGGAAGATTGAAGCCTCTAGAGAGTAGGAATTTAATCCTAGCTTCTCTCAGCTTCAAGGCGGTTTTCCTTTGTACCTCCTCTTCCCTCTCTAAAGCCAACCTGGCTTCTTCTTGTTGTTTTAGCCTGGTTGTCCTCTCCAAAGTCACTAACTCCTCTAGTGGTAGCTCCTAAGTTGATGAAATGATCAATGAGTGCTGCCCTTCTCTTGTTGTTGATTTCCTCCTTATTGGCTGCAGCTGCCGTTGAACTGGCAGCTAGCAGCTTCTCAGCAGAGAATCTACCTTTCTTCTTTAGCTTCTCGATCCTTTCCTCTTCCTGAAGCTCTTCCGCAGTCAGTTTTCTCTTGCCTTTGTCTTTTGCAGAACTTGACTGTGGTGGTTCTTGGATAGAGGGTTCGGATTGTGAGAAAGGGTCAGTTGGTGTTTAGGATGGAGGTAGATCAGAAATATCCTCCCTGCTCAACTCAGATGCTATTTCAGCAATGACATCTGTGATGATCAGCTCCTCGGACATTTTGAACAATCCTTCCGCAGCTTCCATCTTAGCTTCAGAAGACTTATCTTGTTCTTCTTCAGCTTCAACTTTAGCTTCGGAAGTTTCAGCCTGAGCTTCGGAAGAAGATGCTGATGCAAGTTCTGTCCCAACTGTTTCAGTTGCTGGGCCATCAGTCCCCATTTCCCCTTCGAAGTGAATCTTAGGTTCCATGTGGACCTTAGGTTGACCAACTTCTTCCACAGTGGTAGAAGGTGCAGTCAGCCTTTGAAGCTCTTCAACTCCAAAGTAGATCAGTGTGGTGTCCGGGCTGGGCTGATCTAAAGAGGATCTCAATACATACTTTATGAAAAGTCTGTAGAGATCATGAAGCATTTGGGAAGTAGAAGACTGGATTGGTGGTTCCTCAGGTGTTTGTCTCTGATCTTTCTCCCCCTTTTTGGTAGCATCATCTTGAGAGCTAGATGAGCTAGAGGAAGAAGTCAATGAGACTTGGATAGGTACATGCCTAACAGACCTCTCCGTCTGTTTCTCAGCTAGTTTAGCCTTGAGATTGTCAATCTCAAGTTGCTGAGTGGCTGTCCTGTTCTCTAAGATCTTAACCTGAGATTCAAGGTTTGAGACCTTAGAGATCAAGTACTGAATAGTGAGTTGCATACTTCCCTCATCTTCATGTGAAGAATCATGGGGAGATGAGATAACATATCTAGTATGTTCAGTCTCACCACCAGATGTGGCTTCTTGGCACCCTGGATACCTTTGCTCAAAGTCATCTCTTTTAAAGATATCAATGGGCAAAGTTTCCGTAGACTCAGTCTGATTGATGTTACCACTGTCCTGAGAGCTCAATGAGAGACTCTGAGTAGTGGCAGCTGAGCCTACATGAGTCCCCTCCACATCAGTGGGACTCACCTCAGTTGTTGGCTTCTGATGGGGGTTAGAGATAAGGGATCTCTCTTGGCTCTGTTGATCTTTAAGAGGGTGTTGAAGATCAACTTCATGGCCATGGAGAGATGTTATCTCTTCATCAGTTTGGAGTAATAGGTCAGTGAAGGATAGAGAGGTTAAACCTACTGACTCGGGACCTAGATCAATGTCTACAGGCATTGAGCCTCTTGTGGGGCTGTCCCTTGTTGGCTGCATAGGGGAGTGTAAATACTCACCCTGTGGGCTAAAGGCTTGGGTGTTGGGCTCTTGGGTTTCAGACTGAGGAGGCTCAAAACCCAAATTGAGGTCAATGGTGAAGGATGGTGTGACCTCGGATTGAATGGGAGCCCATGTTTCCACTCTGGTCCTTTTGGATTGAACTGGAGGAGCTTGTCCAATCAGAGTAGATTGAACAAGGGTTCGTTTGGGGCGTCTCTGATATGTGATTTTGATAGGTGGAGAAGGTATTGGGACATTTATGGTGAGGGTTGCTGGTGTGGGTTCATCACCTGTGGGGTCAACAGGGATGTCACCAGGAGCTATGTGCTTAATCATATCTGGAGGTAAAGGAGTATACCTGCCAGTGAAGTTGATGGACACCTTCTTCAAAGTCTTGAAGATGGCAGGCCGCACTTGAGGAACAGTTAGAGCAGTTGCACAGACAAGTTTGCTCTGTTCCAACTCGCAGTTGATGATGTGTTGAATGTATCGGGGATACATGAAAAATGTTTCCCTTCTAAGATTCCCAAGTAGAGTGGTAAACACAAACCTTGAGTAATTGAAGCGCAGGCCTCTCACCAACCCATGAACTAGGCATCCTAGTTCGTATGAGATTTGATCCCATCCCTCAGACTTGTTGGATATGCAGTGAAGAACGATGTGCAGGAGAAACTTCCAATGATATGCGAAGTTGAATTTGTAGACGGTTGACCTGCTCACGTCTCCACCATATCCCATGAGGATGTATGTGCCATCCAAGTCATCTTTGGGAAACTCAGTAGGAGCTTCATCATCATGAAGATCTAGATGCTCCCTAATGAGTTGTTCACTTATGATCAACTCCTGTCCACAAATGCGGGTTCTTAGGACGCGAACCCCATTTAGGATTTCTGCTTGACCGTTTCTCCAGAATTCAGTCATATGGTTGGAGTAAACGGTGGGGTTAATAGTAAGCGCCGTGTAGTAGGTTGATTCAGAAAGAAAGGTGATAATTTCAGTGAAGTCAGCATCTCTTGACGAATCAAGTAATGCGACCTAGTTGTGCTGAGGGTTTAGCGCTATTGTAAAAGAAAGTAAGCTTGAACTTGGGTGAATTTCTGGATTGACAGTGAAGGAAATGTTTAGGGCAGTAAATCGGTAAAAGAAGATGAAATTGAACAGTCTGGATTATTTAAATGGGAAGAATTGCGGTAATGGTGGTAGGGCGGCGGTTTGCGGTTATGAAATGATAGTGGCGGTAAGGGATAAATTTAAATAATCAGTCATTATCAACAAAATCTTTACTTTTTACAGAGTGGGGCCCAAAAAGATATCTGTTACATAGTAAGAACCCCCTTTTCGAGTATAAAACGTTTCCGAAGGTATTTTGTCTTCCGAAGGCAATCCTTTCTTCCGAAGCAAAACATTGCTTCAGAATGTAAAAGTTGTTTTCCGAATGAAAAGTTTTATAAGCTTTGGAAGTAGATCTGATGTGAAATCAATCGCTTCTTCCGAGACTAAAAACTCTTCCAAGAAGAAAATTTCCATGGAGGAATTTGACTTCGTAAGATATTTAGAAATATCTTCCCAGAGTTAATTCCTCTTCGGAAGAAATTTACACTTGGAATATTTCAAAGAGATCTTTTGTAACAGGGCTTAAATTGTATTAATACAAGACATTACACATTAAAAAAAGCTTTCAAAAGAGGTAGTTAATCAATGTTTATCATCCCAATAGCTGATATGAGATACTTAAATCTTTGTTCATCAAAAGCTTTTGTGAACAAATCAGCATATTGTTCATTTGAGTCAACTTTGATTAACTTTATCAGATTTTTCTCATGAATATCTCTAATGAAATAATACCTAATATCAATGTGCTTTGTCTTGAAGTGCTTCACTGGATTTTCTGTGATGGAGATAGCACTGTTGTTGTCAATATGGATAGGAGTACTCATGAAGTTGAATCCATAGTCTAACATCTTATTCTGAATCCACAGCAACTGAGCACAGCAGCTAGCAGCAGCAATGTATTCAGCTTCAGCAGTTGATGTAGATACACAGGATTGTTTCTTGCATTGCCATGAAATGATCCTTCCACCAAGAAATTGACATCCTCCTGATGTGGATTTCTTGTCAATGTTGCAGCCACCATAGTCACTGTCATAGTATCCATAGAGATTGAAATCACTATTTCTTGGATACCAGAGACCTAGTTTAGGTGCTCCTTTAAGGTATCTGAGGATTCTCTTTGCAGCAGCTAGGTGAGACACCTTTGGAGCAGCCTGATATCTTGCACAAATGCAAGTGGCAAACATGATATCAGGTCTACTAGCAGTGAGATACATCAAAGAACCAATAATTGCTCTATACTGATGTTGATCAGTATCCTCCCCCTCAAGGTCAGGGCAAAGATTATGGTTTCTGGGTATGGGTGTCTTGGCTGGCTTACAGTCCTTCATCTCAAATCTCTCTAAGATGTCATTGACATACTTGGATTGATTGATGAAGAATCCTTCCTTCAATTGCTTCACCTGAATTCCTAGGAAAAAGTCCATTTTTCCCATGGAACTCATCTCAAATTTCTGCTTCATAGTGCTCTCAAAGTCCTTACACATTTGGTCATTTGAAGAACCAAATATGATGTCATCAACATAGACTTGAACGAGCAAGATGTCTTCTCCAGTCTTCCTGATGAAGAGAGTCTTATCAATGGTACCTCTGGTGTAGCCATTCCTCAGGAGAAACTGAGACAAGGTCTCATACCACAGCGTAGGTGCTTGGTGTAGCCCATATAGAGCTTTGTCCAACTTACACACATAGTTGGGGTGTTGTGGGTCTTCAAATCCTGGAGGTTGACACACGTAGATTTCCCTATCTATATCCCCATATAGAAAAGCACACTTGATATCAAGTTGGTAGACAATGAAGTTCTTGAATGCAGCATAAGCAAGGAAGATCCTGACTGCCTCAAGTCTTGCAACTGGTGCAAAGACATCAGTATAATCGATTCCTTCCTCTTGGGTGTATCCTTGAACTACTAATCTTGCCTTGTTCTTGATAATCAAGCCTCTATCATCTTTCTTGTTTCTGAATACCCATTTAGTGCCTATGGGTACTTGACCAGAATGTAAGGCCCACCTTTCTCAGGGAAGCCTCACAGTTGGTCATTCACAGCAAAACATCGATTTTAAAGTAGTCGTTTACTCATATGTGTATAAATATATATATCGCAGCGGAAAATACTGTAAGTTTCAATCCATTACAAATGAAATATAAACATTGTCTTTAATTCTTAAAAACTATTTAAAGTCCTCTTGATCTTTTCTTCAACAGGGATGCCAGTCTTCTAGTGCCAAGAAGCTTCAGTCCCATGCTTCAATCCCATAGCTCTAACCCTCACCTGTCAACTGATATGCATACAAAAGTCAGCTTCGCTGAGTGAATTCTAGGTTTACTTTGCTAAATAACTTTTGTAAAAGATATTAGCTTTATCAGTTGAAAATAATCATTATCCATCACAATATCAATGCACACAGGCTATCACTTTATCAATACTTTATCATTTCTTGTTATTTATTACTCTTCTTTATCCGTCAATTCTCTGTCACAATCGGTGCCTAGGCTCGCCTAGGACTTTACCGACACGCCAATTAAGGACTTACTGTCGTACTCGATCAGGCCATTATTGTCATGCCAATTCAGGGCTTACAGACCTGCCTGTTCGAGCATTACTTTATCCACTTTATCCAGGTGAGGGCACAACGAATGCAACCCTCCTTTAGCCATTGCTTGCAAGTCTTTACTTTATCCCTTGCCTGCAGGACTTTACTTGCAAGACTTTACTTTATCCAGGTACACGTTATGGGCCCAATAACTTTTCTTTGCGTTTCACTTTCATGTTTAAGTTATACATAATATAACACATCACATTACAAGGCAATTCATTTCTACTAGATCATGTCACAGTGAGGGAAATACACTATCAATTCATTATAAAACCCCATTTCCCATATAAGATAGTATGTAAAACTTTACTTTAAAAGAACTGATCATAAAAAGTATGTATCTTAGTATGCATACCGCCCCAAAACATTTAAAGCATGTATAAATAGGGGATCTAGAACTCACCTGAACTTGTCCAAATAGCTTAAATTCTAAGTCACTTAAGTTATAGTCTGGATACTCTAGCTGCACGAAAGTTAATGCACAAAAACGTCATTTTCTTCATAGTTTCGCCCACAGTTTCGATGGTAGTTTCGCTGCCAGTTTCGCTGGCAGTTTCGCTAACAGTTTCGCTGGGCAGCACTTCTGCTAGTTTTGCTAGACAGATTCGCTGCCTTAAGCGCCCAACTTTCGTTGGAATTTCTTAGTTTCGTAATGTCTATAGGTCAGCCTAAGTACTTAGCGAACTTATCAGCGAAACTGTAGTTTCGCTGTAGCAAAACTGTAGTTTCGCTGGAACCCCTTTAGTTTCGCTGAATAAATTAACAGTTTCGCTGGATAAAGGCTTAGTTTCGCTGGATCGGGGCCTAGTTTCGCTGGATGAACAGAAACTAAGAACCAGCCCGTTTTTAACCCAAAATCTTAACTTTTTACATCCAAATCCTTGGTTTACCTTCCATGAAACCAGATATAACCTTTTTACACGTTTTCATACGTAAAAATTCGACTTTTATGTGTTTCTTTGAACTTTTATAACCCCAAAACCCTAGAATCCGGGTTTGATCTACAGAATGTCTTAGAGGTCGATTCTTACCTTGTTTTATTGCTATTTCCTTAGTTTTTGATGCTCCAAACACCCAGCTCTTCAATCCTTCAACCTTCCAAGCTCAAATCTTGAGTCCTTCCCACTTTCTCTCTCTACTTTCTCTCTCTACGAAATTGGTGGCTAGGGTTTGAAATGGTGGAATGGATCTGATCATGCATGGTTTAAGGGCTGATTAGGGCCCTTAAACCCACCAAGCCTAGCCCATTAAGGCTAAATTTACCCATAGCCCACTAATTTACCCCTTTATTTCTTAAATTAACCCTTAAAAGCCCATTATTATTAAATAGCCTGTTTCGGGAAATTCGGGGAGTTACAAGTCTCCCCCCTTATTTAGGTTTCGTCCTCGAAACCTGACTCGTCATTAAACAGATCGGGGTATTGACGTCACATTTCCTCCTCGGATTCCCAGGTGGCATCCGACCCCTTTCGGTGTTTCCATTGCACTTTGACTTGATTGACTACATTATTTCTCATTTGTTTCTCCTTCTGGTCCAATATAGCCACTGGTTGTTCTACATAGTTCAGCTTCTCGTCCACCTTGATGTCATCTAGAGGTACGACTGCCTCATCCGGTGCTAAACATTTCTTTAAGTGTGACACATGAAAGGTAGGGTGAATCCCGCTTAGTCCTTCTGGAAGGTCTAGCCTATAAGCTACATCCCCAACTCGTGCTAGTACCTTAAATGGTCTGATAAACCTGGGACTCAGTTTCCCCCTCTTCCTAAATCGGATAATCCCCTTCCATGGCGACACTTTTAACATTACCCTGTCACCCACACTAAATTCGATAGGTCTCTTTCTTCTGTCGGCGTATGACTTTTGTCTATCCTTTGCAGCCTTCATATACGCCTTGATTTTCTCCAATTTTTCCGTTGTGGCTTCCACGACTTCTAAGCTTCCTAGCTCCTTCTGTCCGACATCACCCCAACAAATAGGAGTTCTGCACCGTCGACCGTACAATAACTCATATGGGGGCATCTTAATACTGGCGTGGTAGCTGTTGTTATAGGAGAACTCTGCTAGTGGCAAATGATCATCCCAGTTACCGCCGAATTCGATAACGCATGCCCGAAGTATATCCTCCAGCGTCTGGATCGTTCTTTCCGATTGCCCATCAGTCTGCGGGTGGTATGCGGTACTCACATGCAACCTCGTACCCATTTCTTCATTGAACTTCTTCCAGAACTTTAAGGTGAACCACATATCTCTATCTGAAACAATCGATACGGGCATACCATGCCGTGCCACAATTTCTCAGATAAACAGTTCGGCAAGCTTTTCTGAACTAATTGCTTCCTTGATTGGCAGGAAATGCGCACTCTTAGTCAGTCTATCAACTATCACCCATATCACGTCGTGACCTTTTGTCGTGCGTGGTAATTTGGTGATGAAGTCCATGGTAACATGTTCCCACTTCCATTCTGGTACTTCTAATGGCTGAACATAACCATAGGGTCTTTGGTGCTCAGCCTTCACTTGTAGGCACGTTAGACATTTGTTTACATATGCAACCACGTCTCTCTTCATCCCAGGACACCAATAGTCTTTCTTCAAGTCATGGTATATCTTATTTGCCCCTGGGTGTATTGAGTAGCGGGTCTTGTGCGCTTCATCCATAATCCTTTCTCGCAAGTCTCCATGCCTCGGAACCCATATCCTGCCGTGAAAGGTCTTAACACCTAAGGTGTTCTCTACCAGTTCATCCACCTTTCCCACCATCCTTTCCTTCTTTATTTGTTGCTCTTTTAAAGCATCCATTTGAGCTTTGCTTATCATCCTCATAACATCTGGGGTCACTACTAGTTGGCACGCCTTCACCCGGATTGGTTCATATCCCTCCTTCCGGCTCAGGGCATCGGCTATCACATTTGCCTTACCCGGGTGATAATGGATTTCACAGTCGTAATCCTTTATTAGTTCCAACCACCTCCTCTGTCTCATATTTAGGTCCTTCTACTCAAAGAAATATTTCAGACTTTTGTGGTCGGTAAATATGGCTCACTTAGTTCCATACAAATAGTGTCTCCATATCTTTAATGCGAACACTACTACGGCGAGTTCCAAATCGTGAACCGGGTAATTAACCTCCGTGTCCTTTAGCTGTCTGGATGCGTAAGCGATAACCTTTCCTCTTTGCATCAACACACAGCCTAACCCGTAGTAAGAGGCATCGGAGTATACCTTTAGGTCTTCATCTCCTTCCGGTAGGGTTAGCACAGGAGCTTTGGTTAGTCTATCCTTCAACTCCTGAAACGCATCTTCCTGTTCTTTTCCCCAGTCGAACACCACGTTCTTTCTTGTTAATCTTGTTAATGGAGAAGCTATCTTCGAGAAACCTTTGATGAACCTTCTATAATAGCCAGCCAATCCCAAGAAACTACGGATCTCGGATGGAGTCTTTGGGGAATTCCATTGTGTAACTGTCTCGACTTTTGCTGGATCAACCATAACTCCCTCGGAATTAATAATGTGCCCTAAAAACTACACCTCCCGTAGCCAGAAGGCACATTTAGAGAACTTCGCATACAGTTTCTCCTTTCGTAAAGTCTCTAACACCTCATTAATATGACAAGCGTGGTCTCCTTCGTTCTTTGAGTATATCAAAATATCGTCAATGAAGACTATCACTGATCGGTCCAACATCAGGTGACACACGCGATTCATTAAGTCCATGAATGCCACAGGAGCATTGGTTAACCCGAAAGACATAACCAGAAACTCATAGTGGCCATAGCGCGTTCGGAAGGCCGTCTTCGGGATGTCTTGCTCCCTCACCTTCAGTTGATGATATCCGGATCGGAGATCTATTCGGGAGAACCAGCTTGCCCCTTGCAATTGATCAAACAGATCATCTATCCGGGGTAGAGGGTATCGATTCTTCACGGTCAGCTTATTCAACTCCCTATAATCTATACACATCCTCATGCTACCATCCTTCTTCTTTACAAACAACACAGGAGCGCCCCATGGAGAAATGCTGGGCCTAATGAATCCCTTGTCAAGGAGTTCTTGCAGTTGTGACATGAGCTCCTTCATCTTGGACGGAGCTAGGCGGTAGGGTGCTTTGGCAATGGGTTGGGCTCCTGACAGTAAGTCAATCTGAAACTCTATCTCTCTATCTAGTGGTACTCCGGGCAGATCCTCCAGGAATACGTCAGGAAAGTCCCGCACCACTGCTACATTGGACAACTCTTTCGCTTTATCTTTAACATCCTTGACATACGCTAGATAAGCTCCGCACCCTCGCCT
Organism: Flaveria linearis; assembly: GCA_024085815.1. NCBI lineage: Eukaryota > Viridiplantae > Streptophyta > Magnoliopsida > Asterales > Asteraceae > Flaveria > Flaveria linearis. Next base: position 59,526,711 of record CM044014.1, on the reverse strand, counting down.
CATACATATCTCCGCCTTGATCATGGAAATGATCCTTGGAACCTTACAATCGTTATCACCATAGATCGTAACCGGACTACCATCTGGAGCCGTTAATCGGATCATCTTTTGTTGGCATACTATGTTAGCATCGTGAGCAGCTAACCAATCCATCCCTAGTACGACATCGAAACCTCCTAAGGGCATGGCAAACAATTGTGCGGGAAAGTAATGACCTCCTAGTTTAATGTGGAAATCCTCTATCACTCTGACTATTCTAATGGACTTACCATCGGCTGTTTCTACTTCGAAGGCATCATCTATTTTCTTAGTTTGGACATCTAGTGTAGCACAGAAGGGTATAGATACAAAACTCTTACTGGCACCACTATCAAACAATATGGAGGCACAAACATTATTGACAAGGAACGTACCTGACACTACGTCCGGGTCTTTCCTTGCCTCCTTCTTGTTCATGGTGAAAGCCCTTGCCTTGACCTTGGGCTTTCCATCATCCCCTTTGTCATTATCCTTGCTTGTTCCTGAGTTTCCTGGCTTAGCTTTCTTGCAATCCCTGCTGTAGTGCCCCGTCTCATGGCAGTTAAAGCACTCGTTCACTTCCGGGCACTCTCTAGCCATGTGACCCGTTTTCCCGCACCGGTAGCACCCAGGGCTACCCATTCGGCACTTTCCGGGATTCCTCCTCCCACACTTTCCACATTCCTTAACTTCCCCAACCCCCTTCACAATCGCTTGTTTTGCATCCACTCTCGCTTTCTTGCCTCCCGGTTGGTAGTTACCACTTCCATACCTCTTCCTATTATTATTCCAAACTTTCCTCGTCTCACCCACCGTCACTGGCCTGCGGTGATCGTACAACCTTCCACTAAGGTCCACTACTGACCTAAAAGTACTAGGTCGGGCAGTGACCATGTCCCTACGAATGTACCTCTTGATCCTCTTGGATTCGGGAGTCACCAAGTCAGGCACTAGACGGGCCATTTCATTGAATTTCCTAGTGTACTCCTGGTGAGTCATATTTCCAGCCTCCAAACTCACAAACTCTTGCTCAATCTTGTCAAGCTCTCTTTCCGGGCAATACTCCTCTATCACCAACCTCTTCATCTCCGGCCACTTTATCCTCTCAATAGCCTCCTCCCCGTAAGACTCAACGATGTTATCCCACCAACACAGTGCTGGGTCCAAGAGGGAATGGGAAGCAAACTTCACCTTTTGGCTTTCCCGGCACTCGCTGATCTTCAGTACGACCTCCATTTCCCTGATCCAACGCTGGGCAGTAGCAGCGTTAGCAGCGTTACCAGTGCCATCAAACGTTGGGGGCTTACACCTCTGAAAATCCCCGTAGCTGCACCCCTTCGCCCTCTCTTCCGCCTCGGAACCGTCGTGGTTACCCAGACGATCTTCCTCGTCACTCAACTCCTCAGTCTTAATCGCTCCTTTCTTATCAACCTTCTCTGAAGCCGTACTCTTCTTACTGTCGCCCTTAACCTGCTCCATAAATTCCGCAAGCAGAGCGGGCATCACTCCAGATAGGACCTGGTGCACCTCTTGGGCAATAGCTTCCTTTACTGTTTCCTTCAATCCTGCCTGATCAGTGGTAGGCCCCTCGGCTCCCGTTTCTAAATCAACCTCCTCCTTAACTGGTTTGTCAACCGGCTTCCTGGTTGACCTTTTGGTCGGTATCGCAGTTTCACCTGCAGTTTCTTTCACCTTAAGAGGGGGCCTTCCCCTAGTGCTCCTCTGGGTAATCATAGTTGGAACTGCTTTCTTTGGTGCCATTCTTTCTACCTCCTATAAGATTCAGAATGTTAACATGGTCTTTCAAGGCAAGTTCAGTTCACGACAAGTTTTGTAAATTTTTAATAACAGTGGCCAGTTGTGATTAACTACTTACAGAACTTCTCGTGCCCTAAACCTTCCTATCCTGAACCATACTAACACTAGAACCTACTATACCTATTCTATGCACGTATAAGTCACATAAATTCAGATAGGCATCACAGATAACATTATCATACCTTACCTCGACTCTAACTTCAATAAGAAGGCACTACCCACTAGAATGGTACTTATAGCATACTTTGTTACCTCTTGGCATGGAGCTTCTTGGACTGGCATCCTTGACACTTGGTCCCATTATCTGTTTAAGTTTAGGTTTATAAAATAATTTTCCCAAATCTCTTAAACATTGGCTCTGATACCAACTTGTAAGGCCCACCTTTCTCAGGGAAGCCTCATAGTTGGTCATTCATAGCAAAACATCGATTTTAAAGTAGTCGTTTACTCATATGTTTATAAATATATATATCGCTGCAGAAAATACTGTAAGTTTCAATCCATTACAAATGAAATATAAACATTGTCTTTAATTCTTAAAAACTATTTAAAGTCCTTGATGTGCTTCAAATTATACATATAAAACATATCAATTGCACATCAATTATTCTATAAACTCTTACTGAAAATGATGATTTGATACCTAAATCGTTCATATTGTGTTTTCAGGATTGGAAAAGACCAAGATGAACAAAAGGAGCATAAATAAGAAGAAAATGAAGAAAACCAAGTTTTGGAATTCAAGCATGGGGTCGTGCTTCATTTAGCACGACCCCATGCCTTGCCTGAAACACACCCCCGTGCTAATTTAACACACCGCCGTGATTGGACATCTGACAGGACAAAAAGTACTGTTCCCCAAAGGCAGTCACGGGGCCGTGCCCCAATAGTCACGGGGCCGTGCTTGGACCTTTCATGGGGCCGTGCCCCATTTGTCACGGGGCCGTGCCCGACAACTCCTGCACGTACAAGCCGACCAACTTTCGTAAGCATTGTACTATCACGGGGCCGTGCCTTTTAGGCACGGGGCCGTGCTTAAACACTCCAGAAAGCCTATAAATAGGACTTCATTTGCAACTTTGAAAAGAGCTTTTGGGAGGTGAAGTGCTGGTGTTCCCTCTCGGGAACCCAGCCTTTGGAGGTCCTTAGAAGGTTTTGGAGGTCCATTCAACACTTAGAAGAAGCTCGGGATCGTTTAACATCATCCATAGTGAATCATCGGTTTGATTGTTCTAATTTATCGATGATTTCATTACTATCTTCTATCTTTGTTGTTAGGTTCAAGCTCATTATGAGCTAAACTTCATTTGTTATCCTATTTATTGAAACTTATGTAATTTGTGATGAACTAATGGTGTGACAAATATTGTGTTAATGTTATGGTGGTCTTGGGAAAACTTTCGATGGGTAGCACCTACATTTGAACGGGGGGTTATAAGTTTATGGTTTGTAATTGTGATTGTCATACACGGTTGAAAAACGTATGATCAACTTTTATTCATAACAACTATGGCTAATTAACTAGAGATGGTTATTAGAAATCATAAGACCTTAACTTTCTGATCATTTACAGGTTCCCTTTTATTAGTCTGAGAAATCTACAGTAATTGTTATGGTTTTCTAAAATTAATGGTATGTTAGAATAGAACTTGATCAACTCTCTTCTTACATTAAGTTATGTTTTCAGAAATCATATGTCGAAAAGGATACAAAAGATTTACCTACATCACTAGGGCCTTGACCTAACCTGGTCACTACGGAGCGGGTAGACGAGAAATCGCGCCAGCTCATCTTTATAAATGTTAACACAATTACTTTATTCAATATCTTTAATCACACCACCAATTCATCACAGTTACATAAGTGTAATCTAAATTAGGATAACAGCCTTACTTCACTGAAAGAATCACCAAAAGTCTCAATCTATCTTTATCTATCTTTATTTATTGTTATTTTGTTTAACTTATCATTTTCTAAATCAAAACTGATAGTCAATTATGAGGGTTGTTGAGTAGGCTTAGTGTGTCCACGGATTGATACTCGGTTCTTACCAACACTATATTACCTCATGATAGGTACACTTGCCTTTTGTGTGTGTAGTTAGTATTAGTAATAACCATTTAAAACTGAATCTGTGCAAAAAACCTTTATCAAAATATATATACTATCCGCACGCATCAGTCCTCTTGATCTTTTCTTCAACAGGGATGCCAGTCTTCTAGTACCAAGAAGCTTCAGTCCCATGCTTCTATCCCATGCTCTAACCCTCACCTATCAACTGATATGCATACAAAAGTCAGCTTCGCTGAGTGAATTCTAGGTTTACTTTGCTAAATAACTTTTGTAAAAGATATTACCTTTATCAGTTGAAAATAATCATTATCCATCATAATATCAATGCACACAGGCTATCACTTTATCAATACTTTATCATTTCTTGTTATTTATTACTCTTCTTTATCCGTCAATTCTCTGTCACAATCGGTGCCTAGGCTCGCCTAGGACTTTACCGACATGCCAATTAAGGACTTACTGTCGTACTCAATCAGGCCATTATTGTCATGCCAATTCAGGGCTTACATACCTGCCTGTTCGAGCATTACTTTATCCACTTTATCCGGGTGAGGGCATAACGAATGCAACCCTCCTTTATCCATTGCTAACAAGTCTTTACTTTATTCCTTGCCTGTAGGACTTTACTTGCAAGACTTTACTTTATCCAGGTACACGTTATGGGCCCAATAACTTTTCTTTGCGTTTCACTTTCATGTTTAAGTTATACATAATATAACACATCACATTACAAGGCAATTCATTTCTACTAGATCATGTCACAATGAGGGAAATACACTATCAATTCATTATAAAACCCCATTTCCCATATAAGATAGTATGTAAAACTTTACTTTAAAAGAACTTATCATAAAAAGTATGTATCTTAGTATGCATACCGCCCCAAAACATTTAAAGCATGTATAAAATAGGGGATCTAGAACTCATCTGAACTTGTCCAAATAGCTTAAATTCTAAGTCACTTAAGCTATAGTCTGGATACTCTAGCTGCACGAAAGTTAATGCACAAAAACGTCATTTTCTTCATAGTTTCGCCCACAGTTTCGCTGGTAGTTTCGCTGGCAGTTTCGCTACCAGTTCGCTGGGCAGCACTTCTGCTAGTTTCGCTAGATAGATTCGCTGCCTTGAGCGCCCAACTTTTGTTGGAATTTCTTAGTTTAGCAATGTCTATAGGTCAGCCTAAGTACTTAGCGAACTTATCAGCGAAACTGTAGTTTCGCTGTAGCGAAACTGTAGTTTCGCTGGAACCCCTTTAGTTTCGCTGAATAAATTAAAAGTTTCGCTGGATAAAGGCTTAGTTTCGCTGGATAGGGGCTTAGTTTCGCTGGATCGGGGCCTAGTTTCGCTGGATGAACAGAAACTAAGAACCAACCCGTTTTTAACCCAAAATCTTAACTTTTTACATCCAAATCCTTGGTTTACCTTCCATGAAACCAGATCTAACCTTTTTACACGTTTTCATACGTAAAAATTCGACCTTTATGTGTTTCTTTGAACTTTTCAAAACCCCAAAACCCTAGAATCCGGGTTTGATCTACAGAAGGTCTTAGAGGTCGATTCTTACCTTGTTTTGTTGCTATTTCCTTAGTTTTTGATGCTCCAAACACCCAGCTCTTCAATCCTTCAACCTTCCAAGCTCAAATCTTGAGTCCTTCCCACTTTCTCTCTCTACTTTCTCTCTCTACGAAATTGGTGGCTAGGGTTTGAAATGGTGGAATGGATCTGATCATGCATGGTTTAACGGCAGATTAGGGCCCTTAAACCCACCAAGCCTAGCCCATTAAGGCTAATTTTACCAATAGCCCACTAATTTACCCCTTTATTTCTTAAATTAACCCTTAAAAGCCCATTATTATTAAATAGCCTGTTTCGGGAAATTCGGGGCGTTACACAGAAGGTAGTGGGCATAGATTCCAGACCTTTTGTTTTCTGAATTGAAGCAGCTCCTCCTGCATCGATTCAACCCAACTACTATCTTTCAAGGCGTCTTCCACCTTCTTAGGTGTCATCTGAGATAAGAAGCATGAGTACAAGCAGACATTCCCATGATGAGTCTGCCCTCTTGTTCTCACACCTTCAGAGACATTCCCTATGATGTTTTCAGTTGGATGAGTGTTGTGAATCCTAAGCGAGGAATCACTTTCAGTTGCAGAGATAGGTCCAGGTTGGACATATTCTGATAAGGAACTGGATCACTCTGTCCAGCTGCTATTTCAAAGTCATTTAATGAGGACTGATTGAATGACTGAGAAACATCATCAATGGTTGGCAGTGAAGTAGTATTAACAGTTTCCTGTTCCTTTAGAATACTACTTCTTTCAACCTAGTGTTGTACTAGATCAGCTGATGAGTTTTGAGGTTCATCAAGTGATTCACTTGTTGAAGCTTCACTATTCCTTGAGACAGTTACACTATCTGATCTGTGAATAGTTGAAGCTTGTTGCCTTTCAGCTCTTGGAGAATTTGGAAGAGGTCTAGGTAGCTCAAATAGTTGATTAGCATTAGCATCAGCATCACCTTGAGCACCTGTTCCATCTGAAACATTCTCACAAGATGGTTTAGAATAGTTTGGAAACAATTCTAAGTCAAAGATATAATCAGGTCCATTCCCCCTAACACAAGGAGTGTGCTCATTTACAACTATATTGGATGACTCCTCAAATTGTTGATTCTTAATGTTGTATACTCTATAAGCTTTGGAGCTAGAAGAGTATCGAACAAAGATAGCATCATCTGACTTCTCAGCAAACTTTGCTAAGTTGTCTTTTGTGTTAAGTATGGTACACCTGCAGCCAAAGGACCTTAGAAAGCCAATGAACGGTGGCCTCTTGTTCCATAACTCATAAGGGGTTTTTCCATGTGGCTTAACTACAAGAACTCTATTCTGCACATAGCATGCAATGCTGACAGTCTCTGCCCAGAATGTTATAGGTAGTTTTGAATCAGCTAACATAGTTTGAGCAGCCTCAATAAGTGTCCTGTTCCTCCTCTCAGCAACACCGTTTTGTTGAGGAGTTCTAGGAGCACTATACTGTCTGGCAATCCCTTTTGAGTCACAGAATGAGTCAAGAACAAAGTTCTTAAACTCAGTCCCTTGATTACTTCTAATGATCTTAACCTTGTGATCAATTTGATTTTCTATTTTAAGAATAAAAGATTTTAACGTTTCAGCAGTTTCATCTTTACTTCTTAAAAAGAATACCCATGTAAATCTTGTAAAATCATCAACAATCATAAGGCAGTATGATTTCCTTCCAATGCTCATTATACTTGTGGGACCAAAGAGATCCATGTGCAATAAGTGTAATGGAGTAGTGCTGGAGTTGACACATTTGGATTCATGAGATGACCTGTGTTGTTTTCCTTTTAGGCATGCAACACAGTTATCTTTGTAGAAAAATTCCTTTTTAGGCAAACCATGTACAAGTTATTTTTAGCCAATTTATTCATTGTCTTAAAATTTACATGACACATGCGTTTATGCCATAGTGTTGACTCATCACTATCAGCTTTGGAAAGAAAGCATGATACTTCACCCATAGGAGAAGCATTGTTCATATCTAGCTTGTACATATCCCCTTTCCTGGGAGATCTAAGAAGCACCAATTCCGGAGGAATTGTCATCCCAGGTTTGAGGATAATGCACTCATGTTCTGTGAAAAGCATTTGATGCTTTTGGTCATAGAATTGAGAAACACTTAACAGATTGTGTTCAAGCTGTTTGACAAAGTGTACTTTGTCAATGTTTATTCTACCATTGGATATACTTCCTCTGCTAGAAATATATCCTCCGGTCTCACCTCCAAATTGGACAGGCCCTTCATCATAGTTCTAGAATTGTTGAAGGAGAGATCTGTTCCCTGTCATGTGCCTGGAGCATCCACTATCTACAATCCAGACATTGTTGTTCTTGTCAAATGGATGTCCCTGACCATCATCTGTTCTGGCCATGAGTGCTTGAGCGGGAGTCACATCCTGTACCATGAAGCTCCAGTCAACTTCTTGAGCTATTGCAGCTGTTTCCGTTGTCTTCTCTTCATGCTTTGAGGTTGAGGGATGTGTGGAGGCCTGTGGGGTTCCCGGGTTGTTTTTGGGAGCCTTGCATTCCCTAGCAAAGTGACCTAGTTGGTTGCAGTTGTAACACTTTGCTTTGCTCTTGTCAAACCCAAACTTGCTGTTGACAGGGTTTTGAGGGAATTGCCTTCCAGTTCTCTTGAAGAACTTCTTCACTCTGTAGGTTAAGAGAGCCATCTGTCGGATAATGTCCACATACTCTATATCATCTGGACTGAAGCACTTAAGATCATCAAAGCAATATTAAAAATCACCAGTGTCCACTTCCAGATACAAAGACACAACTATCCTGAAAGGAGTTATGTTGAGCCTGTTGAGACCTTGGAGTCTCAGGTAGAGTAATGAAGGGTCCAATATGTGAGTTGTCAGGGTAGCACAGCAACTGATGTTGTGGTTCTGTGATTTCCCTTTCAACCACATGAAGGGCTGAACTCAGTTGGTTATTGGAGTTACCAGAGGAGTTCTGCATGTTCATCTCCATCTAGAATGCACTTAGGATACCATACAACTCTGTGAGAGAAAGAGTTTTAAGATCCAAAGTTCTCTTGATTACAACACAGTAGTGTGTCCATAGTTTAGGAAGGGAAGACATGAACTTCCTAACTATGTCTCTATTCTCAAAAGGTACTCCAATATCCACCAAAGTATCCACTATCTCAACATACCTGAAATATTGTTGAGTCAAGATCTCACCAGCCTTGAAAATGAAGTTTTCAAACTGCTGCTTTAAGAGATCCTTCTTGTTCTCTTTAGTTTCCTTGGATCCTTCATACATGAGCTTCAGTGCATCCCATAGATCTTTAGCTGTCTTGCACTTCTTGAAGCCTCTGTAGATGGAGTTTGGAAGAGCAGTTTGAAGAGAAGTCATAGCCCTCTGATCTAGCTCTATTCTTTTCCTATCTTCTTCTGAGTAATCATCAACATCTTTTGGAATAATGCGATTACCAGTAGCAGAAGTAGTGGTTGGTATGAAAGGACCATTAACAATGGAGTCCCACATCCTTGAGTCTTGACACTTGATGAAGCCTTCCATTCTTGTGCACCATGTGTCAAAGTCTTCAGGGGTGATTAGTGGGGACTTGGTCATGGTACCGGTTTCCATATCATCTTTAGTGAGAGCAGCCATTTGAGTGAGTAGTTTGTAGGGAGGAGTGAAAAACAAGTTGATTTGGATGGTAAGATCTCATAATCAAGAGCCTGGAAGCTCTGATACCAATTGCAGGATCGGTTTTGGTCACTTAACAAGTGGTTTTTCTCTCAAACTCACCTTGAACAACACTCAGAAAGAGTCTAACAAGAGTTGATCACAATATAACAAGTAACAAATGATAATGAACACATGAAGTAAATTTTCAAGGTACTTTTATATATTGCTTCTCAACTCAAAGGATTACAAGACTCTTACAAGCTCAAGTTCTTGTAAGGATCAAACATTTTGGATTACACTATAGTTATAACTGGTAAGAGATGAACAATTTGGAATACGTGCGATTACATGCAAGTTCGACACAAAGCTTGCACGAGGAAGCTGCATGCATGCATGCGACAGAAAGCAGATTCGCATGCATGCGAAAATGTATGCATGCGAAAGGCAGGCAGGCGAGTCGCATATGCACGCGAAGGCAGGCAGGCGAGTCGCATATGCACGCGAAGGCAGGCGAGTCGCACAGCCAAGCGAAATGGTGATGCGAATCGCATGCATGCGAAAACACACAGACTTGTATATATATTCGCATGCGAATTCAGTTTTATGTGTGCAATTATTACAATTCAACCGAGAGTGCTATTTTCATTTGTATTTTCGCTCAATTTCGAGCAGATCATAGTTGTGATTTCCACCTTCGGGTGAGATCGATCTAGTATCGATTTTCATTGTAATCATTCGACAATATACGTTTGATATACAATGATTTGTGCTGAATGTTTTTGTTCTCTCGGTTGATACATTCAAATCGCGCACCCGTCTTCGCGTATTATCAAGTGCAACAATTCAAACGAAGTGAGATCGATCGGTTTTCTGGACTTTACATTTGGTATCAGAGCATTAGGCTCTTGAACCACGATTTGGAGAAGAATTGGATTGTGTTCTACTCGATTTTTGAAGAATTCATCATTGATTACTTTAGATTCTGAGATGGCAATGTTATGCTGCTCGATTGTGGAGGATTTGGACTGATTTGGACCGAATTGAACTGAATTAGTGGACTTTAAGCTTAATTTTGATTAAAATTGACTTAAAATTCATTAAAATTGGATTAAAATGGGTTCAATCAGACATATTCATTGATTTGGAGGTGGTTATCGCTTGAACTAACTGTTGGAGACTCAATTCTGCACGAAATTGACAGTTTTCGCTCGATCTATAAGTTTTCGCGTGCGAAAACAGGGTGTTTTCGCACAGACTGTATTTCACCTTTTTATGCGATTTCGCATAAGTAGGTATATTGGAATTTCGCACGAATTGATCTCTCGCGCGAATACTTGTGTCGCGCGAAATCTTCTGTCGCACGGTTTGAGTTTTCGCACAAGAAGTCTGATTTTCGATTTTCTGATCAACATGTCTTCATCAACATCAAATTTGAAGCTTATTATGCCAGAGAAAATTGAGAATCTGTTTGCCGAGTTTATCTCTGATGATCTCTTGGATGGAGTGTTTGCTGAGAAGGAAGAAGTTGAGGAAGAAAAGGAAGAAGTTGAATGTAAAATGGAAGTTAAGAAGGAAGAAAAGGAAGAACCAGTTGAAGCTATGATAGCATTCATGGTGAAAAGGGATGAAGAGCCTGAAGGAGAAAGCTCAGAACCAAGGGTATATGATGATCTATGCAAAAATTCATGTGTTGAGAAAGTTCAAAGATACAGAGTTCACAATGAGAGCCTGATAATGGAAGTTGAAAAACTTCAGTATCAAGCTCGCAAACACAAGTCAAATGAAAAGATTTTTAAAGAAAAACTTGAAGGTTTAAACAAAACAATATATAATTTAAAATTAAATCTTCATGATAAAGAATGTACCAATAATGACCTGACAAATAGAAATAATGAACTCGCATTAGAAATTAATAGACTTAACAGTGAATTAGCCACGGCTAAATTAACTGTTGAGAAATTTGAACTTTCATCAACCATGGTTGAAGGAATAATCAAGTCACAAATGACTCAGAAAATCAAAGGAGGAAAATGTGGTGTTGGGTTTTCTAACATTGCACCTCCAATTAATCATGATTATTCATGTTTACCATCATCTAATAACACTTGTGATTCTGATATGGTCTATGGGATTGGTTTCTCTCAATCTCAAGACTTAAAATCTTCAGTCAAAATAAATTTATCTGTTGATCCTATCATAGAACCCAAACCTAAACAATCACCTGAAAATGTTAGTGCAGATAAACTGAAGGTGGATGGGTTGGTTGAAGACTGTGAGAGTGAAAATAAAAGTGAAAATTTGAAAAATAAAATTGTGGATGATTTCAGATCTGGTTGTAATCAAACTTTAACAAGAAATGAAAAGATTGTTGATCTGAATGTGCCAATATTAAATATTAAAAGTAAACTGAATGCAAATCAAAGGGCAAATCAGAAAGAAAAATTTGAAAAAGATTTTAAAAGTAGATTTGTTTCTAAAGGTGTAATTGAAAATGAAGAGCATATTTTTAAAGAAACAAATTCTCGATTCTTTAAAGATAAACTTCATTATAATGCTAACCTTGTGAATCAAGATATTTGTATCCCAGATTTGCAAGTGAAAGCTCCTTCTCTAGCACCAATTCGTATATCAAAGCCTGGTCCTCCTCCAGCAAATTCAAAGTCTGGTTCTACTCCAGCAGAATCTAAGACTGGTCCTATTCCAGCACCACCAATTCCAAAAATCACAACTGCCAAATCTCAAATCAAAAGTGGTCAAAATTCTTCGATTTCCTAGAATCTGCAAAAGATGAATTTGCAATTGTCAAACGAGACAAAAATTCGAGAGACTGTGGAGAAAGTTAAACCTAGTCAATCTGACTTTGGTTTTTATGACAATTTTCATAATTGTCATCCACAGTTTGTTTTCCACACACAACAAAAGAGATGCTTTCAGTGTGGAAACACAAATCATTTGGCAAATAAGTGTCCTTTTAGACAAAAATCATTAAGTAAACAAAGATTTCATAATTCTATTTCTCATAATAGAAAAATGTTTTTCACTCGTGGAAAATTTTCAAATAATATGAAATCAAAGGTTGTTAATGGTTTTAATGTCAAACGGGATAAGGATTTGATTAATGATGTAATAGAAAGTGTCAAGATTAAAAGTGTAAATAAAAGGGCTGATGTGCAAAACAAATATAATAATCTCAAATCATTTTGTCTTGCTGCAACACATAATGTACTCAAGTCTTGTTTGACTTGGGTACCAAAAGCTAAGTAAGTTTGCTACTTATGCAGGAATGACCGCAAAAGATCATTGAAAGCTTATGGCATGTAGAAAGCGGTTGTTCAAAGACATATGACAGGAAACTTACAATTGCTTCAAAATGATTCAGCCATATAACGGAGAAACTTGAAATAAGCTTTGAATAATATTTTTGGTCTTAGGGGGAGTCAAGATTGGATCAATAAATATGAATTTTCATGACTAAATGAGAAATGATTTTACAATGTTCAAAAAGATTCTAAGTACTTTCAAAGGCTTAAATTCGAATAGACTTGGATTATATTTGATGTGTCAATAGGCTTTGCTTTCAGAAATGAAAAGATCATAATTGAGTGATTACACTTGAATTAAAGAAATATGATTTAGTGGGGAACATATCAGGATTATGTACCAAAAATGTTCTAACACAGACTGAGAGACATAATCTTGTCATACTCAAGCCTGTATATGATTGATTCAGTGATTATCATAACTATATATATATATATAAAAGATCAAAATACAAAAAGAAACAAAAAGAGAAAAACACAAAAAGAAAATAATTGAGCAAAAAAGATGCCAAAAGGAAAAGGCCATATAGGATATAAGATGCCAAGAAGCACAACAAATCAAAAGATATGTCTAAAGACATACATACTATATGGTATATATTTTCTATTTTGAGAATAGTTTTTAACTTTGGAAGGTAAAATCGAAAGATGGGGCATGTAAGTCCGGATGGCTTGTAAGTCCTAAACATCTTGAGAGGGCAGACGTAAGTCCGGATGGCTGTCAGTAAGTCCTTAAAATTGTTAATATTCAGGGTTAAGAAATATTTCTCAGGCTAGTTATGCTCAAATAGTTATATTTAGGAATACAATAAATGGTATCACTGATCATCAATGCATGGTTTAAGTCAAATTGGGGTGACTTGAAATCTCAATAGTGTCTTGAAGGATAATAATTATTCTACAGAAGTTCTGATTGTGGGATCTACTGACTTATATTAAATCAACACAAAACATGATAAGTATCACTCCTTATGTTTCTGAGTAAAACCTGGAGTATAAGTTTAAAGGGACAAAAGATATTGACAATCAACTTAACCAGTTTATTTTAAATAAAGCTGGACAGAGTCTTGACTTGATAAAGAACTATATGATCTCATTTTGAAAAATTCTTACAAGAAAAGGAAGATTCCAGTCTATGCCCCTGTTCCTCCCAACTCTTTGAAGCAACTTATATCCTGGAGATGTGAAAAGGATTCCGGTCACGCTGTGATCAGATGTATAGACAGGTCTTATCGAATCATTGATCCAGCAGACTTAATGAAGTTTGGCAAAGACGACTTATTCAAGCTGTTACACTGCTCTATCTCAGCTGATGAGTCTGTTTATTTTCTATCTTGCCAATACGTATGGATGATTGACCGGATCCTGAGAAATAAATGGTATGCCTATGCTGGCTCTTACAAGAAGGCGAATGTTGACTTTGATTGATTATGTTTCACCGAGCTTAGGGGGAGATTGTAGAAGAAAAATCAAGGCTCGGCAAAACATCATATGCGAAACCAGATCCACGCGACAGGAATAAGTCACGCGAGAAGCAGCCCATGCGAGACAAGCCTCCACGCGAGAACAGCTGCCACGCGAAAGCCACGGCCGCGCGAAAGGCATCTCGCGCGAGAACCCTATGTTTAGTATAAATAGCTAGATTTCGTTTTGTAATTAAGTTTTTCAATCATTATCATACTTATCTGTGCGAAATCGCACAAGACCTGTAATAGGTTGTTTGTTTTAATCGAAGAAGCATTTCTTGTTCAATCCAATCTTCTTTTCTATCCAATCACGTTTACATTCCGCATTCACGTGATTGAGATCGTGTGTTATTGATTTCTTGGGAGTTTTCAGAGGTTTTACAATATACATGTGTTTTGCATCGACACTGTACATGACAGGATAAAGTATTAACTACAAACATACCGACTTGTTTTCGAATTGTTTTTTTGTCGAAATGTAGAGTTAGATGAATTTATATAATCAAAGGAAAACATATTGTATTTGACCTCACTTTTTTTCAAATAAAATATACTTTAAAAACTAGACCAACTTAAAGCGTATTTAAACATTAGCATGAAAGTGTTTTATACTTGACCAAGTTCATTTTTAAACAAAATTTATGTCATAAACGAACAAGAATTCAAACAGATGTGTATATAAAAATAAGGATATAAGAAATTAGTTTTTTGAAGTGAAGATGTACAAAACGTAGACCTGATGCTTTAGAAACTCAAGGGGTTAAAGTGATAATTTTTAAAGTTCTAGATAAAGTTTAGGGGTGAAAAATGTCAGTTCAAAAAACTTGAGGGATGGTTTCTAGCCGGTGGCAAATGCCTACCTTTATAATTTTGTACAAGTATAATTATCTCAACCTTATCCTAAGTGAGGTTTGCAAAGGTTAGTTTTGTAACTTTCACGACATGATTAAAATGGTAAACTTAAACACAAACAATATGATCCCCGCAATACATTTAAATGGATTGTTTTGTGCATGATAATTCAAAATATAATCAAAAAGTTCAATAATTAAACGCCTAAAATCTTAAGCCATATAACCATTTCGTTTACTTGTTTTAGGGTAACAAGATGCCACGAATGGTAATCCTGGCCACGCGTCAGTCAAGAAACAGGTCCATTATCGATAACGAAATCAATGGTCCAGATGTACAAAACTACTATTCATTAAGTTTGTTTTTAAATATATATGATAATTTCAAGGAAAAAAGAGCATCATATGATTTTAATCCCTTTCGATTTACTCGATTCATCCTTGCATTTCAATAAGAATAATGATGACAGGTGTATGGTGCGGATTACGAGTACGTATACATCCAAACACCAATGCAAACCATACGCCTAACCTTTCAAAGATAGAACTGAATAATACTTATTTAACATCAAGTAGTGATATGTATGCATTAAGAGCTTTATACAGACAACAAAACCAAACTACTTCAAAACCGAACCATAACAAAGATATGATCTACACTATATCATAAGACCAAACTATGATCTGCACTACAAAATCGAGCCGGAAAAAATACGACTCAACCACTAGGTATATTTATTCATTGACTGTTCTCTCAAAACTTCTCTAATTACTGTTATAGTGTACAAATTTTTAATCTCACTCCCACTAGTGGTAACAGGAAAAAAAAATCCCTTTCTTATAGCGAGTTCTAACGGTATTAAGTGTTTTACAGATGGATTTGAAAGTTCGTCTACAACATCACTATACCACACGTAGAAACATTATTGTACCATACCAATGTACTGTACTGTACCTGATTGATATTTTCAACACAAAAATTTGTAAGATCAATCATTAATCAAGAATTATACAAATAGTAAAAGCAAATCACGAAATCAATACACCTAATCCAAAAATCACGATAGTTGAAGGTATTTAAGCTTGAAAGTCCATTTTGACGGGCCTCTATTTGTTTTCAGCCCATTCTTACAAGTGAGAATGTGATCTGTGAGAGATTGAATATTACCTTTGCATGATTCATCCATTCAGCCCAGATACCCTTTGAAAATGGAGCGTTTGGTTGAAAGAAATGGAATGGAATGGAATGGAATTGAGAAGCTAGTATAATTTTCATGTAAAATTATGTTTGAGTGAGTAATGAAATGTAAAACCTAAGGGAATGTTTCACCTCAAATTCCCTTGGTTGTGAGATTTCAAATTCCCTCTCTACGTGAAAGGATTTTGAATCCCACATCCAAGGGAATTTGAGGTGAAACATTCCCTTGGATTTTATATTTCATTAGCCACTCAAACATAATTTTACTTGAAAATTATAGTAGTTTTTCAATTCCATTCCATTCCATTCCATTCCTTCCAACCAAACGCTACCTTAAGTGCATTCAGGATCCATCCCTCGTCTACGTATTTATAATTAAATTAAATATAACCATTTTTTCTCTCTTATTTTTAATTAAATAATATTTTTCATACATTTATCATTAGATTTTCTCTCACATCCTCTCACATCCACTTTCAAAAATATTAAGAAATTTATGGAGTTTGTACCGTGTTTCCCCAAATATGAGGAAACACGATATTGTTCCCATAATTTTGTACATTTTTCACTCACAATCACTCACAAGAATCCCTCATAATATAGAACCCCCACTAACATATATATGGGGAACAGGCTGTGAATGCTGTAAGACGGAAAATAACCCAATTATGTACTATTTACCCATAACAAATCCAAATAATATAGATAGGTTTGTATTCTCAGGCTGTCAGGCATAACAAAACCCTACATATCCTAAAGTTATCTTAATGGTAAGATGGTTTCTTCTATTTAAGGGTTTGAAATTCGAATCATATATGGCTAACTTTAGTGCCTTCACGTCACGGCACGTCACAAGATAGTATAACTCAGCGTCACATTAACACACCACAAAAATACATGATGAGGATAAGCGAGCGGTAGTCGTGACACACCAATGGCATGACAAAAAGGCACCATGATGGTAGTGTAGCCACACATGCCAAGTCACTCGCAGATACATCACGATAAAGACACTAAAGTCTAAGGTGCAAGCATAGATAATTAGTTAAAAGTCCATTAAGAGCTATTTTAAGACGAATAAATAAATAACAAACTTACACACCCTTATCAAAGGGGCGTAGAAGAAGAAAGAAACACGGGAAAATTAGGGCTTTTATATATAAGTATTTTTTCCATAAATCCAACGGTAAATATTCATTTCACGTACGTTTAATAGATCTTCTAAATTCTATTAGAGAACATCTCAAACATTGTAATTCGACAAATTGTGAAAATAAATTAATAATTCCTAAAAGAGAATAAGGACATTAAAATTACATAAGTATATGAACTATTCTTATATTTAAGTCTATATAATAATTAATAATATATAATAGATAAAACTTGAATCGACTTCTAAAATACTTCAACTCAGATTTCCTTTGGGTGGTGCTGGGGACACCGCTGGGGTTTTGGTGGTAGGCCGGTTCAAACGGTCACGGTTAGGGCTTGCGGTCAAGGTTAGGGCTTACGGTCACATTTTGGCCCCTAACCGTGACCGCAAGGCCTTGCTGTCACGGTTTATGGTGGTACTACCCGTGATCTCGTGACAACAACACGACAAAATGGCCTGATAAAGTTGAAAAGCGGTCACCAAACCGTCACAGTTTGGCCTAACCGTGACCGCTAAGGTACGAGGTCTCAATTTAAGGTACGAGGTAGACGTGATTTTGACAGAAGGCCGGGAATGACGCCACGAACCGTCACGTGGAGGCCAAACCGTGACGGTTTGTGCACCAGATTATCACCTTAAATACCTTTCAACTTTTAACACTCAACACATGATCCGACATTTGAAATTTTTTCATCATAAGGTATTTGAGCTTTCATTCATCCAACACTTGAGATTTTTCAGCCTTCGTCATTCCAAAAACACGTTAATTCGAAAACAATGTCGTGTTCGGGAGATCATTATCAAAAGCCGAAGCTTCCAGATTTGAATGAGGTGCCACATATCGAAGACTCGATCCAGGTTGAACTAGTATATGTTTTATTATAACTTATTATTTGAAATATTTAACCATTATCTTTTTTAGGAATATTACGTATACGGGAGTCACCCTCCGTGGGGGAGGAGGAAACCAACCCGTCGAACACATTTGCTCAAGAGGTGTACAACTCTTTATTTGGACAGACATGTTACGGTGAAGGGTACAGATATCCCCCTTGCAATTCTTACGGGCATGCCCCGAACACGTACCACTCACAAACAGAGCTGGATTACGGACATCCCTCGTACCAGTCAGAACTAGAAATTACACATGTGTCGGATACTTTTAATGGGAATGACACAGATGAGAGTGACGGTTCGGTTCACCTCAAAGAAAACCATGGGAACACCGCGGAGCATGATGAGGATGAGGATCGGATTCGAAAGGCTACGGTTTCTTATAAAACCGATAAAGTACGAAGAGTTTTTATTCTTTTGTTTATTATATTTTTTATTTGTTTTATATATTTTTTTATGTCTAGCTTTATCATTTTTTTAGTATTTTGATTCTCGTGAGGACTTGGAGAGCTGGGCTAAAATGAGAGGACGCGAGCATGGGTGCATCATTGTGGTGGGTCGGTCACGAAAAAAGGATGTGGAACTATTATGCAATCGTAGTGGTGAACCTAAATTCACTGGCACAAGTAGACGTACTGGGAGCATAAAGAAGGGATGTCCCTTTAAACTCGTAGGGAAGTACGTAGGAAAGAGTGACAGTTGGATGTTAGAGGTGAGAAACGAGACGCATAACCACGATCCTGTTATGTACGAGGAGGGCCACGCGCATCTTAGGAAGATGACTGTCGAAGAAATTGATCTTGTCGATAAGTTACACTGGCAGCACGTGCGGCCACGATATATCCATTCAGCCGTAAGGGAGCACTTTCCCCCGCAGCGTCTGTGTTATTCAAGACATATACAATCTGACGTCGAAGTTTAGGGCTGAGGGGAGAAAAGGCATGACACCAATGCAGGAACTTGAAAACCTGCTACAATCTAAAGAGTTCGTGTATGAAACACGAACGAATGCAACTACTAAGGCCGTGGAAGATGTTTTCTTTTGTCATCCTACTTCATATAAAATATGGCGCGCATTCCCGCACGTGATGTTGATAGACACGACGTACAAGACCAACATGTACAACATTCCGTTTGTTCAGGTTATTGGCGTTACGTCGACGTCGAAGTCGTTTTGTATTGCGCATGTATTTATATCGAGGGAACGACAGGACAACTTCACATGGGTACTGGAGCGGATCAGAGATATGCTCGATGGGTGTGTGGAGCCCCGCGTTATTGTCACAGACAGGGACCTGGCCTTGATGAGCGCGTGTGACACCGTGTTCCCGAGTGCTACTAAAACCTATGCAGGTGGCACGTTAGGGAGAATATCAAAAGACGGTGGAATATGATATTCAAAATCGGCATGTGGAAGGATTTTCCATACTGGTGGAAGACCTTGTGTTCGTCTCCCACAGAGGCATTATACGATTACAATTGCAGGAAGATGGAAGAAAGTTAACTGAAGATGGTAAACGTGGTAAGAATTTCATAGTTATTTTACTCTAATAATTTATTGTTCATTTTATAAATTTTGTTATTTCTTTCAGAGGTATGGGAATATATTTGGAATAATTGGTTGGTGCCGTACAAAGAGAAAATTATACTTGTTGGATGTACGACCGCCTTAACTTTGGTGAGTTTACAACTAATAGGGTTGAGGGCCAACATGCCAACTTCAAGAGTTACCTCACAGGGACCAATAATACGTTGCACACACTTGTCGGATATGTTTGTGACCTCGTGCGCGGCCAGGAGATTGAACTTTGTAAAACATTCGAGGTGTCCCGTGTGAAAATTAAAAAAGACCATCGACTGTCATTGTTCTCAAAGTTGCATTATAACGTATCCATTTTTTTGCCTTAGCCTCCTTGAATCAGAGTTGACATGTGGACACCAGTTATTCACATCCATGGGCTTGCCATGTGCTTGTCGTTTGGAGATATACATCCGAGAAGGTTATATTTTTCTTAATACATGTTTTTACTGTTGTCACACGATTGCCTATTTTTCACTAATAATTTAACCTTTAAATCCAGTCACAAGTATTCCACTCGATGCGGTAGATCCACACTGGAGGAAGCTTGATTTCAAGCCAGCGTACGTTGCGCCGCCTGAACCCGACTACGATGTGAAATTTGATGACTTGAAACAAAAGGTTATGTCGTCTCCCAATCCTCAAGTAAAGAAAAAATTGTTTAAGAAAGTATTTGACTCTTTGTTTAAGAGCAAGTCAAAACTTAAAGAACCTAAGGTGCGTTATGACTGACGTGGTCGTCCAAATATTAAGGAGCAACAAAGAAGAGCGGACTCCAATACATCACAGTATGAGGCTGCTAGACACAGCTCCTATACTTCCTCACAACAAACTATGCCTGACCCGGCGAGGCATAGCTCATATACCTCTCAGTTTAAAATGCCCAACGACCGTTCTAGTCAGGCAAAGACTGCTTCAAATGTACCGATTACGGGAGCTGTCCTAGGGTTTCCTTTAATATTGAAACCAAGGACGTGATAAAAGTTATGAAGTTTAAGGATCAGCTGCCCCAATGGATTCACCAGTACGTTTCGACTATAAAAGATGTGCGGCCTGATGGTAACTGTGGTTTTCGGGCGATCGCGGTGGCTTTAGGGAAAAAGCAAAATGAATGGGAATGGGTTAGGCGTTAAATGTTGTCGGAGATGGACAGAAACATGTGGTATTGGCGGAGCAATTTGAACCGTGAGTTGCCTGGCTATTATGATTCTGTTCGTAATAGCTTAAATTGGTTTGGCACGACTCAACCCGCACCCGATACCCATTGGCTAACTTTTCCGACCCATGGACTCGTAATTGCGGAAACATTCACTTGTATTGTGCATCTTATTTCTTCATTTGGCAGCCAGACATGGTTCCCGCTGAGAACAGCCCCAGAGCCATTATTCACCTATCCAGTTGTCACAGTTGCTCATGTTAACCAATGTCACTTTATTTGCATACAATTGGAAGGGATTACCCATGCCCAGTGTGAGCTATCATTGGCCGAGATTTGCATATCAACAAGCACTAGAATAGCAAAATATGTATGAGGATCGTATAAATAATTACGTTAGAATAGCGGATCGTCATAGAGGCACCAATGCCTCTTGTAAGTTATCATTTTCCGATACTTTATCATATTAATAAACATAATAGTACAAATAATAATAATAGTAATAGTAATAATAATAATAATAATAATAATAATAGTAATAGTAATAATAAAAATAATAATAATAATAATAGAATATAATAGTAATAATAATAATAATAATAATAATAATAATAGTATAATAGAAATAATAATAATAATAGAAGAATAATATAGTAATAATTTTAAAGTTAATAATAATAATATATATAATAAATAATGGAAAAATAATAATAATAGAAGAAATAATAATAGTAATAATTTTAAAGTTAATAATAATAATATAATAATATTATTATTATTATTATTAATAATATAATAATAATAGTAATAATAATAAACACTAAATCAAACAGGAAGATAAACTGTCACGGTTTGACTAAACCGTGACGTTTAGGGTTTGGCAACGGTCACGGTTAGGTCTAACCGTGACCTCTTTTTGGGCGCAGGCACCTGTTCAGGCGCATGGCACTTGTAAAAGGTCACGGTTAGGGTTAGGGCAAAAGGTCACGGTTAGGGCAAACCGTGACCGTTTGCCTAATTTTTTAATATTTTACTAATTAAATAATTTTATAAAAAATACCCACTTGAACCGGTGGTAGTGGGTTTCGAGCCCACACCACTCCCCTGTTGCCCTACGGTCTTAACCGGTTGGGACGGGAGTGGTTCGCTGATAGGTATAGAAAACTTATTCTTTTAAAATAATCTGGACCAAAAGGTCACGGTTTGGTCAAACCGTGACCCCTTTGTTCACATGTGGCGTTGTGAAATGAAGCTGTCAAAGCTTGTTGACACAAAGTGTCACGTGGTGGCGAACCGTCACAGCTTGTTGACAAAAGAGGTCACGGTTTGGTCTAACCGTGACCTTTTGGAGTACCTTAATCCTACACATTAACCGTTTATGATCATTTACGTATATCCAATCGGATATTTTTTTCATGAACATACACACACATCAACATATATATACAATAAGAACAAATACACTTCGTAAACGTACATACAAACATGCGTACGTGAACAAACCGTAACGTTTTAATGATAACCTAAACAATCTTATCGGGAACATATCGACATATATGCACCTTATATTTTGTAAACCAATGTTCAAACATACATAATAAATTCTAATAATAATAACAATAATGATAAATAATAATAATAACAATAATAATAATAATAAAATTTAATAGTAATAATTTTAAAGTTGATAATAATAATTATAATAGTATTATTTTGTATATCCAGAAACTACAAAATAAACTCTAATAATAATAACAATAATGATAAATAATAATAATAACAATAATAATAATAATATACTCTAATATAATAAAAAGTTTAATAGTAATAATTTTAAGTTAATAATAATAATAATATTAATAATAATAATATTTTGTATATATCCAGAAACTACAAAATAAACTCTAATAATAATAACAATAATGATAAATAAAATAATAACAATAGTAATAATAATATACTCTAATATAAATAAAAAGTTTAATAGTAATAATTTTAAAGTAATAATAATAATAATATTAATAGTATTATTTTGTGTATTCAGAAAACTAAAAGGTTACGGTTAATAAAT
>CM044014.1:59387427-59503793 GCA_024085815.1 Flaveria linearis | reverse complement strand
TCAGTCGTATGGCCTCCATGCGACTGAACACCATACGATTGGACCTATACAGATGGACACCTATGCGAATGAACATCCAATCGTGCGAATGGACTCTCAATCGTGTGAATGATTACTAAGCGAATGGACCTCTTGCGAATGGACCTTATGCGAATGAGCAACCTATGCGACTGGACTCTCAATCGTACGAATGAATACTTATGCGACTGAGCTCCTATGCGACTGGGCTCTCAGTCGTATGACCTGTCATGCGACTGGACCCCCAGTCGTGCGATTGAACCAGTCGGCGATTGAACCTCAGTCGTCCCTCAGTCGGCCCCGATTGGCCCTCCAGTCGTATAGCCCTAACTGGGCGTAGACTGCAGTTCATCCGAACTGCAGTCACGATTTTCGGCCTCCAAACCCTTCCAAACTCATTCTAAGCCCATTCAACCCTCCTAATCCTTAGGAAAGCATACTATATGACACCATTCAAGCACACACAAGCCCGAAATCACACTATAAACACACTATACACAATCATACCCAAATGGGTCAAACACACATTTCAAAAACAGGTTTCTATGTGTTCCAGCCCAAGATCGGTTGAAAACAAGTAAAATAGGGGTTCTAGAACTCACACAAACTAGAAGAAGATGAAGAGCTTCGTTTGGACTTGCTACACGATGAATTTCGAGCCCGAATCGACCCGAATCACCTCTTTTTCTCTTCTTCCTCTGTTCTTCTCTCTCTTCTTTTTTTGGCTGTGTTTTCTCAAGAGTGGGGCGGAAGTGGCTGCCTCCCTTCTTAGTCCCCCATATTTACAACTTTTCCCACGTTTTGGCAAGTTGGTCCCCCGACTTCGGACTTTATTTCTTTTTCTTCTTTCGTCGGCTACAAGGAAATATCAGGTGTTACATCATACTAAGCTCCTTTACCTATGTATTATAGTCATAACATTTATTATTGTATAAATAGATATGTTAGAACCAACTACTATTATTTATTTATGACTAATGGATTACTACAAGCCACTGATCCATTCGAATTTATCCATTGCTTGAGTACGTACCTCAATATCATCCTTACGAGAAAACTCATCATATGTGAAAGAAAAACCCTTGGCTTAACATGAAACCTTTTCTTTTTTGTCACATGACCTCAAGACTTCTCTTTATTCTATTGAAGTATTAGGATACTTCGCCTCAACTACTGCGCTAAAAATCATTGATAACTACCATTCCAATAAAACACTAAAAAGTAAATCATATGTAAAACAAGAAGAAGAGAAAATGTAAAGAATACCAATGATCCTCATGTCAATAGATTGAGGTGAGATACTGAAATTAATTAAAAATTAGAGGTCTTGGTTTTGAATATCACTTTGAAAAAAATACTTAGGGTTGAGTTAGATGTTTTTAGGGTTGAGTTAGATGTTTTTCAGTTATGTCTTTTCTTCTAATGGGGTTGGGGTCATTTTGATATGTTTGTTGTGACTCAATCAAAAAAAATTAATATATCGGTTTTAACTACCTTTATTGTATAAATGTAAGTAAGGTCGTCTACACAGGGGATGTGTGAAAAGTGTTTAATCAATATGACTCGTTTAACTTAAAGACATGAACTTTATAATTAAAAATTAGAACTTTGGATGAATTTAATAACACTCAATATAAAAAGCAACGAACTTTACAACAAATTTAATTAAATAATGAAAAACAATCACTTTCGGGTTTTAATTCAGCAAAATCAACAATTGATACTTTTAAATTAGGGTTGTAAGAACTTAACTTCAAGAGTTTATTTTGATAAAGTGATAACCAAAGAACAATCTTTTAAGACTCATTCGTTTATAAGATTACCAATTCACATATATCAAATTATCTACTTTTCTTAATGAGCTCACGATGCAAGGAAACCGAAAACTTATAATCAAGAACACAACTTTATTTACAAAATAACCTTTTAAATTAATCAAAACATAAAACTTCATTCAATAGTAATGTTCATTACAAAACCCTAATCAAACATACCATTATCTCACTGACAAGAATCATACTCCCTGAAGCAATCAAGAAAACTACCCACGCATCTTCATAAATCTTCAATCATGTTTCCAATGATGATCAATGATGATGTGGAGGATGTTAGGAAGCTTCAAAACAACCAAAGACCTCTTGAATTTGCTAGATTTCGTGTAGGGGAAGGACTGTTTCAGATTAGGTTTATTTGATTTAAATAAACTGAAAATCCATGAACTCCGGATGTTGTAAGGTTTTATTTGGTTCAAATTAGGTTTTATATGAGGAAACACGGTATGATCCCCATAAGTTTTTACCTCTTTCACTCATAATCACTAACAACCATCACCCATAATATAGGGCATCCAATCACATATATATGGGGAAAAAACTGTGAATGCTCTCAATTCACTCAAACCTAAAATTCTATGTCCAATTGAGCAGGTGCAGAACTAGGGTGAGGGTATGGGGTCAAGTGACCCCATGATTTTGAACCCGTGGTGTAAGTATAATGTCAAATTTTTTAGTGAACTCATAATTTACAGGAAGTGAAAATTAATATATTTAAGTTGATAATATAACACTAATATATCTGGTTCACTGGTAATGCGCGCCCTACTCCATATTGTGGTCACGAATTCGAAACTCGCAGGCTGCAAGGCTGCAGCAGTTCTGTTTTTTAATTATTCATCTTTTCTTTTTTAAGTAAAATTACTCAACCCTTATTCTAAAACCATAAAATAAAACCCTAGCCCCTATTATTTTTCACTAACCATTCAACCTGACTAAGTAAACTACCAGTCTACAACTCTACTACAAGTCTTCATTCTTGAAAATGTTAGTTTTCTAAATGCTTATTCAACGTTCTAACCCTTTAACGTTTTCATTGATATTTGTTAGATTTAATTTATTTTACTTAATTTGTTTGTTAATTTGTGTATTTAGAATTTATGAATCTGGAATTATAATTGTTTGTTAATTTAGGTGTTTAGAAATCATAATCTATTATATGCATTGAACTTTTAGGAACATGGACCGATTTATTGTGAAAAAAACCATCAGATGTTACTTCTCCATCTAGTAATAGTATTCTGGCAAGAATTAATTAGATGATATTCCATGGTATTCTTCTGAATGAAAGCCATCTCATCATATCACCCTAATTAAAAAGATGAAACTAGAAGAGCATGCTTGCTTAGAGGTCCATGTCAACCTATTGAACGTGAGTTTCCACAATGAGATTTTAGTGAAAAATCTAGACGATTTCGTCCCGAGAGTGGTGGTAACAATAATAGAGAAATGGGCTAGAATATAGTGTGAATATGGATAGAGCATATGCTTGTTTGTTTTGTTTGTTTAAGGAAATTGGACAAAAAGATGCATTGTAATGAAGGTTTTATGGTTGGAACAAACTGAAAGATTTACCAATATTGGATGTGTTAATAGTCTTCACAACAAAGCACACAAAAAAATGGGACTTGCTTAAACAAGAACAATCCATACATGTTGCATTTGAAAACAAAGTGACAAACAAAAGAGAGTATAGAAACCGATTAAGTGTTTCCGTTCTTCTTGCAAAAAACGTTATTAAAGTGTGTTGTCTTTTCGTGCTAAACGTATTAAATGGCGTGTTGTCTCTTTGTGCTCATGCAAGTCCGAGACTTCACTTTATAGAGGACAATTTATTGAGTTTTAAAGTCGTTTGGTAATTAAATGAAGAAATTGGTAAAGTAATCTTAGGGAATGCTCTAGAAAATAGTCTATTGACATCTCTACTAATCCAAAAAGAAATTTGTAATTGTTTTGCATAAGTGATTAGGAGGTATTAAAGCAGATTTTTAAAGAACTTGTTGATGATGTTTTGCTATATTAGTTGATGAGTCGATAGATGTATCTAAAAAGAAACATAAAGCTGTGGTTTTAAGATTGTTGATAAACTAGGAATAGTTAAGAAAGATTTATCGGCATTGTTCATGTCATGGAAATAACTTCGTTGTCTCTCAAGTTGGCTATCGATGAACTATTTACTAGATATAATTTAAGCTTGACTAGAGTTAGAGGCCAAGGATATGATGGTGCAAGCAATATGTCCGGTGAGTTTAATGGTTTGAAAGCAGTAATTTTGAAAGAAAATTCATCAGCTTATTTCGGACATTGTTTTGTCCATCAACTTCAATTAGTTGTTGTCGCCCTTGCAAACAAACATGTGGAGATTTATAATTTTTTTAATAAAGTGTCAACTTTGATAAATGTGGTTTGTGCATCTTGCAAATGAATAGATATGATTTGAGAGAGTCAAAAGGAAAGGGTGAAAGAGCAAATTAGTCATTTAGAAGTTGAATGTGGAAGCGGGAAGAATCAAGAAATCTCACTTGCAAAAGCCGAAGACACACGTCGAAGTTCTCACCATAAGACACTTGTTCGTTTGCTCGAATTATATCCAAGTATTATTGACGTGCTTGAACATATTGAAAAATTCGGGAATTGTTAATGCTAGCCAAAAACAAATACGCGGAGTTCAAATATATATGAAAACATGTGATTCTGTGTATTATTTACACTTGATGAAACACATATTGTGGATTACTAATATATTGTGTGTAGCTTTTCAAAGAAAGGATCAAGATATATTAAATGCAATCGGAATAATTAAAGCGACAAAAGAAGAACTACAAAGTATAGACTTGATGGTTTTAATTTGCTTTTAGAATATATCACATCACTTTGTCAAAAACATGACATCGAGGTGGTTATATTGGAAGAAGATTACATTGACCCGAAATATCGAAGAAGAAAGATTAACATCACCAATAGACATTATTACGAGTTTGATAACTTTAATACGGTATTAGATATGCAAATCCAAGAGCTTACTAACCGTTTCAATGAGGTGACCACCAAATTGCTTAGTTGTATGAATTCTTTGAGCACGTCTAACAATTTTTGTTACGTCGATATTGCAAAGATACTAAGGTTGGTAGAAATGTATTCATATGATTTTGATAACGAAGAAAAAGACAAGCTCAAATATGAACTCGGGATATGCATTTGAAGCATCAAAAAAGATACAAGGTTTGCCGACATTAATAATATATATGCTCTTGTAAAAAAATGATGGAGACAAGGAAACATATTGATTATCCTTTGGTTTATCGTATGTTAAAGTTGTCATTTGTCTTACCCGTTGCAACGGCAAGTGTTGAGAGACGTTTTTCTTCAATGAAGCATGTGAAAATGAATTTGTGCAATCGTATGGGTGATGAAATATGAACTACTCGTGTATTTGTTACATTGAAAATGAGCTTTTCCAAAGGTGTCGATTGAAGATGTAATGGAATGGTTTTAAAAAATGAGGACGTGTAGAGAACAACTATAAAATATAAGTTTTATTTGATTATTTGGATTTATATTTTTGTTAACACTTATATGCAGTTTAATTATATTCCGAACCAAACCGACCCGACCCGGCCCACCGGACAACCCGAAAAATTTTATATTATTTTGTTACAAAACGATCACCGAAAAATAGTGACTCCACTGGAAAAAATTTCTGGTTCCACCACTGCAATTGGATACGCACAACTATTTGAAACCATAAAAACGACCCGGTATAAAAAACTTATAACTGAAATCTAAGATACCAAGAAAACTTTAGAATAGAATTTGTAAGCAGTTCTAAGTGAAAATTAAAGGCATTTATGTTTGTTGTTTTTCATCTGCTTTGTGGTTGTACTTTAATCTTGTCATTATTCTTTTTTGGGTTGTGCTACATAAAGCTAATGGCCTCCACAAACTCAAACAATGTTTCCCTGTTTGAAATGTGACGTCGACACCTCGACAACCATCACTCTTCATTTATTAATGAGAGCTGATTATTTATACTATTACTAACGTAAACCACATGTAGGGATGGAAGGAAGGAAGGAAAAAAAAAACAAACCGAATGGGTATGCCTGTAAAGAAATAGGTATTTGGTCGGATATAAGATTAGTTCTAACCACATGATACAATACTTACACGTTACAAATGATAGATCATACATTACAATTATGAGTTAATGTAAAATGTTAGTGGTGTATAAATCATACTAAACTCCTTTATCTATGTATGTTATAGTCATAACATTTATAATTGTATAAATAGATATGTCAAAACCAACTACTATTCTTATTTAATGACTAATTGGATATTACAAGCCACTGATTCATTCGATTATCTTCATTACTTGAGTACGTACCTCAAAATCATCCTCACGAGGAAACTCATCATATGTGAAATAAAAACCCTTGGCTTAAGATGAAACCTTTTTTTATCACATGAACTCAAGACCTCTCTTTATTTTAATGAAGTATTAAGATACTTCCCTCGCGCTAAAGATCATTGGTAACTACTATTCCTTTAAAACACTAAAAAGTAAAGCACTTGTAAAACGAGAACAAGAGAATCATATGGTTGAATGCTATAAGAAGATGGAAAGAATAACAATGATCCTCAGGTAACTGATTGAGGTGAGATACTGAAATTAATTAAAAATAGGATATCTTGGTTTCGAGTATCACTTTGAAAAAAATACTTAGGGTTGAGTCCGATGTTTTTTAGTAGTGTGTTTTATTCTAATGGGGTTGGGGTCATTTTGATATGTTTGTCGTGACTCGATAAAAAACAAATTAATATATCGGTTTTAGCTATCTTTATTGTATAAAGGTAAGTAAAGTCGTCACCACAGATAATTTATGAAAAGTGTTTAATCAATATGACTCGTTAAACTTAAAGACACGAACTTTAAATTAAAAATTAGAACTTTGGATGAATTCAATAACATCAGTACAATCTCGAATCTTATCTATATGAATAGCGGAAATAGAGCTCTTTGAAATTGAAAGCGGTATTCCCCCTTATATCTAAAATAAATAGAATCACGAAATTCCAATATAAAAGCAATGAAATTTAGAACAAAATTAATTAAATAATGAAAAACAGTCACTTTTGGGTTTTCAATTCCGTAAAATTAACAATTGATACTTTTAAATTATGGTTTGTAAGAACTTAACTTCAAGAGTTTAATTTTGATTAAAGTGATAACCAAATAACAATCTTTTAAGACTCATTCGTTTATAAGATTGCCAATTCACCTATATCAAGTTCTCTACTTTTCTTAATGAGCTCGCGATACAAGAAAACCAAAAACTGATAATCAAGCACACAATTTTATTTATAAATAAACCTTTTTAATTAATCAAAACATAAAACTTCATTCAATTGTCTAATCTTCATTACAAAGCCCTAATCAAAACATATCAAATATCTCACTTGACGAGAATCGTACTCCCGGAAGCAATCAAGAAAACTAGCCACGCATCATATTCATTAAATCTTCAATCATGCTTCCAATGATGATCAATGATGATGTGGAGGATGTTAGGAAGCTTCAAAGTACCCACAATTTCCTTGAAATTGCTAGATTTCGTGTAGGGGAAGGACTGTTTCAAACTAAGTTTTATTTGGTTTAAATAAACTTGAAAATCCATGAAATCCAGATGTTGTAAGGCTACCAGGGTATGATACGCCGGCCCTAGGCGTATCATACACCCCCTTCAGCCTTCCTACGCCCAACTTTCTGTATTTTTTCTAAATACACCCACTGATACGCCGCCCGACGTATTGTACGCTCATAGTCGGCGTATTATACGCCGGTGCACTTCTGATTGTGCCTTTTTGTAACTTTTGATATTTACCACTCAAGTACTTTTATTTTTTGTTTTGTTTCTTTTGCTTCCAATTAAGCTTGTTTAGGCTTCAAACACCTATGAATCAAAACATAAACAAAGTCAACTTGTTCCACAATAATAACGATGTAAAACCAAGCATTTAGATCGATTAAAAACTAAAATATTGACTCGTGATCGGGTGCGATCCCAACTGGAAAATGAATAGATGGGGCCCAATTAAAATAATCTCTATTCTTCGAATTAGAGTCGTATATTTTTCGTTTAAATAAAAATAAAGATAGAAAGAATTAATTGGAGCTTGATACTAATAAATCTAAAATTATTCTTTTTAAAGAGCAATTTATTTTCTAATTGCACCTAACTTTGCATTTTCATTTCTAAGGATTACTAATAAAGCCTAAATACTATACATTTCAATATTAGTATCATCTCATAACTCTCTTTATGCACTTACACTCATCATATACTAGCATGGATCACCTGATTTATGATTGATGACCGATTTCACTTGATTGTCTACAGCTTCATTATGTGTGTTTGGGATGGGAATTTTATATATATGTATATTCACGCTATTAAGTAATTTCATTGATCCATAAAAAAGAATGAAACTACTAAAAACTCAAAGATTCAGCATTGGTTGTTAACTGCTGAAATCTGTCAAGTGATGAATTACAGCTGACCAGCACTCAACTTGATGAGCACCAATTGACCGCTGTCGATTAACACTCAACTTGATGAGCTGTTGATCGACTGTTACACTAGACAAGATTGTCAATACTGACGTATAGGGGTGTTTATCGGATCGGATAACGGATTATTCGGATCGGATTATTTAGCTTTGAAAATTTCAAGATCCTATCCGAAATCCGATCCGATCTGAATAAGGATATTTCTATCCAATCCGAATCTATCTGAATTCAATTCGGATCGGATTCGGATATATCCCAATAATCCGAATTTATCCAAATAATCCGAATAAACCAAATAACAATTTTTTTATATTTTTGTTTTTATTTATTATTATTTTTTGCTAATAATTTATTCTTAACATTTTATAAGTTTAAATCACAATAAAATATAGACAATCAAAAAATACAAATTTGACTTGAACAGAATTTTAAATTAAAACATAATAGGTCATTGTAGAGACCTCGAAGATTAGAATCTCTAATTTAGAACGATGATAAATTATTGCATAATTGTTTAGGATTAGAGGAATAGAATATGTCAAGATTCTTGAGTATTGAGTTGAAAACATAATAGATAGTTGAGTAATGAGTATTAGATATTGAGCTAGAAACATAATTAAATTATTATTCGGATTAATCGGATATCCAAATAATCTGAATAACCCGAATAAAAAAATGTGATATCCGAAATCCGAATAAGGAATTCGGATTTGGATGAGAATATCCGAATAAGGATTCAGATTGGTTTATTTAGATTCAGATACAGATCGGATTTCGGATATTTTTGGATTTCGGATTTTTTGAACACACCTACCGACATACATTGGCGGCTGTAATGTTCTACCTTTTAAGACAACTTTGTACTGAATCTGCCGATATCTGATGTGTTGATTGCTTGTCTATGATGTACATATGTTATCCTAAATCAGAAATAGATGTAAAATGATTTTTTTCTTAGTGTTTAGCTTTTTTAGTATAAATACCTCTAACTTGTATAGTTTTGATGTTAGCTTGTTAGCCTACTTGTTATCTTCTAATATTTACTTATTGTAATCAGAAAAGATTAATCAAGTAATTACATTGAAACAACATCTTGTGTCTTTACTTTTACTCAAACTATCTTTGTTTTTAGTAAGACAGATGACTTACATTCCGCATATGTTATCTACCGATCACTAGAAAATCTTGTTAGTTCATAACCCGTTCCAACAATTTTAAATTAAGATCACCACATAATTAAGAGATTAAATAGAAGTTTTGTGCTTTAAATAACTATATTGGAGGCTAGTTTTTCTATACTTGACAAAATATATATGTTGGATGGGGTTAGATACATAGCCACTTAATGGTTACTAAAAAGCTATCTAGTAATGGTTCATAGCCTCTTAATGATTAAAAGGTAACCCTATTGCTGAGTGGTTAATCGACTAAATTCTAATGGTACGTTTTAGCTATTAAAAGAATGGAAATCATTATAAGGCTACCAAATTGCCCCTTAAATAAACTTTTAGAAGCAGTTGAGTTGAGATACCAGTCAAGTTAATCCACTAAGACATTTTAGCCCCCATTCTTTTAATACTAAATATAATACAATTAATCAGAAGGATATGGATAACATAACTAGGACCTCAACCATAAAAACTCACTTTAAGAATGGCTCTTTGGAGTCATGTAATGAGCTGTTGATTGACTGTTGTCGACCGACACTCAACTTGAAGAGCTGACGATTGACTTTTACACTAGACAAGACTGTCTGTTCCAAAGTACATTGACAGCTATAATGTTTTGCCTTTTGGATACAACAATATACTGAAGTTATTAATCTCTTATGTGTGGATTTCCTATATATGATGTACCATGTTATTCTAAACCAAGAATAGATGTAAAGTGATTTATTTTTAGTGTTTAGCATTCTTAGTATAAATACCCTCACATACATAGTTTTGAAATTTGCTTGTTATTCCACTTGTTATTTGCTGGAATTTACTCATTGTTGTCAGAAAAAACTAATCAAGTGAATACTTTGAAAGAACATATCGTGTCTTTACTTTTACTCAAAGTATCTGTGTTTGTTAATAAGATAGTTGACTTAGATTTCATATTATCATCTGTCTATCACTAGAAAAGTCTTGCTAGTTCATAACCCGATCTAAGAATTTTGATTTAAGCTCACCACATAATTAAGTGATTAAGTACAAATTCTGTACATTAAATAATTGTGTTGGTGGTTAGTTTTTCTATACTTGACAGAATATACTTGTTGGATGAGGTTAGATGCAAGATTAAGGGGTTGTTTGCTGGCTTATTAATGATTATTAAAAAGCTATCTATTAGTGTTCATAACCTCTTAAAAGTTAAAAGGTAACCGTAATGTTAAATGATTAAGCGATTATAGTTTAGTGGTACCTTTTAACCATTAAAAAACTATGAATCATTAAAATGTTATCAAACTATCCCTAAATGAACTTTTAAAACCAGTTGAGTTAAGATACCAGTCAAATTGATCCACCAAAACCTTTTGATCCCCTTTCTTTTAATACTAATATAATACAAAAAATATAACATTGATCTAGTTATTGTAATGACTTACGAACTCATCTAAAAAGTTGTTACACATAAGTCAAATGGAAATATAAAAATATTTCTTGTCAAATCTAGGGGACTAGACCAAATCGTGAAATTTGAAATAAAATCAATAAGATTGTGGGTTAATTATGTGTCTCTAAACTTCCCTTCTTAATATCATATGAACCTCTTTGTGTTAGGCAATTTTTTTCTTTGGAATTACACAAATTTTACTAGATATTTTGATTAAATCGTTCATTTCATATGATTGTATGAAAATTAAAGTATCTTGAGTCGATTGTTATTAAAAGTCAAAACCAGATGAAACGACTGAGGTGTTTAATCAAGCTTCTATTTTATTAAAGATGTCATTGTTTGTTAGAAAGTATAATTTAGACATGTCGTTGACAAAAGTCAAAATCAAACCTTTAGATTAATGTATTGAATATTATTCAAGATTCCAAACGCAATTTGATCTTGACTTGTTCAACCAGAAATGGGTAACAAAAATAGTGCAACTTTTGAAGTTTTTCACACATGACAATATGTTTCTTCATACGTGTACGTTGTACACTTTGATTTTGTCAACCAAAGCGATAAAAATTAATTCATCAATCTAAACATAAGACATATGGACTTATTTATTTTGAATGATTTAGTGTAAAATCAAGGATGAACATAAATTTTAAAGTTGCTTTATATTTTTAATGTTATATGATATATATATATATATATATATATATATATATATATATATATATATATATATATATATATATATATGATCAAGATTTTTTCAGAACTTGTAAAGATCGCGAGAACTGCGAGAACTTATCTTAGCTGTTGATTAAATATTTTTAATTTGTAATTTAATCTATTCATAAAGGGTATTAATGTAATTTATATTATAGAATAAATTAATTTCCTTCTTTTACTCTTTTTAATTAGGAAAGTTACATATTTTCATAAAATTGAAACCAAAATCGTTTATGAGTTGTTCCTATCATCATCTTCAAGATTCACCATCTACTCAACACATTCAAAATCAATATTTTGATATTAATTCTTTATCATCACAGTTAAGGGAAAAAATTAGCATTGTTTCTCAAATTTACAAAGCCTCATTTACGTGAATGAAGACGACGATGTCGTGAAGGCGCATGGAGAAGAAGATGATGAAGATGCAGATGAGTCGAAGATGAAGATGTCGTCGTTGATGAGGCTTCCATATCACATGTCGATTTCATCACCGCTGTCAAGCCAAAATTAATCACAAAGGACGCAAAGCGAAAGTAAGGTTTTCATAATAAGCATGGTAGATGATGTTGATTAAAGGTATTCGGAGTTTCGATCTGGAGAATAGTAACAACATCACCTTCTACAAGCCCATTGATGCTCATCTTTGATAAAAGTAGGGTGTTTAGGTTAATTAGATATTTTAGGATTAAATGAGTCATTTTGGTTTTGGTGTTTCTTGTGGAGGAAGTTTGGTACTGGTTTGGTGTTTATATGTTGGAAGTTGGGATTGGGTCAGAGGGCTTTTTTAATTGTGTATTGATTTGGCACTAAACATAAAGGGTTTTGGGTTTCGATCCTTTTGAAAACAACAATGAATATTAATATGATATTATTCATGAAGTTGTCTTTTCGGTAATCCTATTTAGGTTTGTTAAGGATGTAATATTTTGGGATTAATAATGTAGTTTTTTTTGCAAATTATGTAGTATCACTAAAATATATGGGTACAGGTTTACGTGTATGTAAACTTTATAATATATACATAAAGCTATACGCAAAATTTGTTATATATATGTAAACATACATTTAAGTTTGTCTACATATAATTAGTGGCATAGCCTTTTGATTACGTATAAGTAAATCAAACTTATATTAATAAAATATTGGTTATTGTTTTTAGTTTGATTGTGTAAAGTGATTACATATATGTCAACTTGATACACTAACTTGTATATGCATAACCTTCACACTGATAGCATATATCTTTCAAAACACATGAACTTACATATGTGTATATTGCTTAAGTTTGTACAATAATCTGAAAAATAGACTATATGTAACATGTTATCATATATGTAAGTTAAACTACATAATATGTTGTTGATTTCTTATATACACCAAGTTTCAAGCTTCTCTTGATTTTTTAAGATTTCAAGCTAGTGTTTTTCTATCACATTTTTAAAAAATTATGATTCTAAATTAGTGTATATAAACATTGAAATGTGTAAAATAATATATTGCCGAAGTTGTTGTTGTTTGAATATTAAAAATATTTCTACAACCGAAAATTATGTTCTTTTAGTATTCGTTTTCAATAAATTTTTTTTGATGTTATATTATAGCTTTCTACAGTTTTAGCGTAGAGATTTGCTGAATTTGAACTGTTTTGGCATATTTTGTGTTGAATTGGGTATTATTTTAGCATATCTTTTATATTGTTTATCTAGATTTTAATGAATTAGGTGCTAATATAAGCATTTTTATGCAGTTTATCATATTATTAGATTAAGTATTATTTTACATATAGGTAAATTATATAGTTTGATGATCTGATGCATAGAAATCATACAATTTGATCAGATCCGATGCATATATCCAATATGATTAAATGGTTTTAGCTAATAACATTTAAGAATGAAAGTAAGAAAGTGAATAAATTTGAGATCTTCCCTTTTTTTCTGGAGGTTTCCAAAAAATATAATGGTCACATTTTACTAAAATACCCTTTACTGCTTTAATTATACAAATGACTTGATATATTAATTTACATAATTATCCTTTTAAACCTCAACCATAGATTAGTATAATCAATGGTTAAAAAGAGTTCTATGAGTTCTCATTTTAATAGGAGTCCTGAAAAGAATCTAACCATTATATATATATATATATATATATATATATATATATATATATATATATATATATATATATATATATATGGTGAGGTTCAATTGTTAACCCATCAAAATTACGATAACCCGTTAACTTTTTTTGGACCCTTGATGCATTCTATACATGTTGATCCAATGGTCCAGATTTGCCTATCCTTTTTTACTTCTTTCTTAAATAATTTATCTAATGTAAGAGTAGAATAGTCATTTTCCCCCAACCACCACCTGCAAACTTATCACCTCCAATTGTACTATCCCGATTTGCCTACCCTTTTGTATTTCTTTATTGAATATTTAAATTAATAAGAATTTAAATATAAAATGCTAATTTACTACCAACATTTTATATTTATGAAAATATACAGAGAAAAGTAATTTGAAACAAAAATAATTAAATACGAAACAAAAAAGATACATAAGAAGAGACCTAAAAATTGATTATATATCCAAAAAATAGAAAGCATAACTGTAACATTACGGTAGTAATACATTCACACATACTTTACGCTGCTAATTATACTCTTATACTACTATAACAATTATACTTTCACACTACTGTAACATTATATTACTGCATAAAATTCTTACAGTACATATTTAAAAATGAACTAAAAAATGAAAACAACACAACCCTTTGTGTTTCTTGAAAATCACAGCGCACATAATTCTCTGGTCCCTTGATAAGCCTTGATCGGATGAGCCCCTTACAATCGGTAATTTTGAAAGCGCTGGCCTGCGTTGGAGCCTTAGACCATTACTGCAACAAAAGAAAACTAATGAAATATACATATGAATGTAATGATGTTGGGTAATTATGTCACGACCAACATATGTAACTTAGGCAGAATGTTACACTACTATTGTACCCTAATGTTACACTACTACTATAAAGCTTGCATAAATTTGTGAAAGGTTTTATGATCTATACTCTCTTAATAAGCAAATGAGAGGGGTAAAAAAAGAATTTCACATAAATCTCTTAATTTTAAGAGATGTACATCTGTTGATGCATAAGTTACAACTCTTAAAGCTGTACAAAAGAAAGAGTATACAAAAGAAGGTGGTCTGCAACCTCCTTTTCTTCTGCAAATCACCAAGATCAACATACCCGTGCATACAGGAGATTCAAAATTCAAATAACCCTAAAGCATCACAACAAGATCACCAAGAGCATGTATATCCACAACTGCGGATATCCACAACTGCGGATATCCACAACTGCGGAGTATCGATCCTCCATTGCTCCTCTTCTTCCTCTTTTGCAATATACCGAATACTCCTCACCTTCATCGCCGATCTCCGCGACGTCATAAACCTGCTTAACAACCTCATCCATCAAACTCAAAGGCGCAAACGGAATCTGAATCTTCGCCGGCCTCTTCCTCTTCGAGAGCACCGTCGGTGACGAAATCGAATCACAACTAACAATCGGTGCTCCACCATCGGTTAGATTTATTTTCATCTTCAATTTTGTTTCATCTTGTCTTTTGCTTCATTGTAGCGTTGTTATTGTTCTAATGTTATGATTGTTGTTGTTGTTTTGATTTAGGCGCTGCCGAATCAGCAAACTGTTGATTTCCCGAGCTTCAAGCTTGTTATTGTTGGCGATGGTGGAACTGGTAAGGGTTTAGGTTTTGTTCTTGCGATTTTGGGTTTGAATCTGTTGGTGATATATTGTTGTTGTGGAGATTGTGTGGTTGATGATGATCTTGTGGTGTTGTGATTAGTTTGTGGTTTTTGGTGGTTTTAGTTTCTGATTTTGGAAATGAGTGTTTGGTTTTTGATTTGGTTTAATGTTATGTTGATTGGTATGGATTTTAAGGTTTAGGGTTTATGTTTATGTTGAATTGTTGATGGAGTTTGTTGAGCTTTATGTGGTTTTCTTGTTTCATAATTGTGTTTACGTTTCTTATGTGATGATTATCGACAAGTATTAAACCTTGTTTTGCATTATATAACTTAAGAAAATTGCTATTGTTGTGGGAGTGGTGGTTAATGATACGACTTAAAACGTTATATGGAAATAATCAAGTTTTGTGTTGTAATCTCTAACCATTTAATAAACGGGTAGTGTTCGGGTTGATATGTTTTAATGGGTAGTGTTCAGGTTGATATGTCTTAATGGGTAGTGTTCAGGTGGACATGTTTAATTAACTTAACCCATTTATAACTAGAATAACAATTTAAAATTTTAGAAAAAAAATTTATGTAATGCCAACCTGTTTACGATCCGTTTAGCCTTCATAATTTGATTACAACCCATCTACCGGTTTGTCTTGTTTAGACTATGGTTTACTGTTTACATGTGTTGTACACAATTTTAATATGCCAAAGGTTAGGTTTAACTTTGATATGGATAAATATATGGGTGGTTTAGTTTAGATCTTACTAAAATCTTGGCTTTTGTCTATGCTAGACCTTAAAGACCAAATCCAAGTTTATGATTTGTAACGGGCCTGTAAACTCCTTTTATAAAAACATATAAGCGTTTAAAACAAGTTCCATATAGTTTTCCTTCCTAAAAGATGTAAAGTTGTAAGTGCGGTTTCTGAATTAAGTTGTTAGGTTATGCCAGATGATGCATTAGGGTTCTTAGAATAGCTTAGGTTTTAGTTTTATTTTCTACCAGGTATGTTTTAAAGATGGGGGTTTTTAACTGTTTTTCATGTTCTGATTTTGCAGGGAAAACTACATTTGTGAAGAGGCATTTGACTGGAGAATTTGAGAAGAAATATGAACGTAAGATTTTTTAAAAGATTGTTACTTTGTTGAGTTTATGTAACATTATTTTGTTTGGTATCTACATGAATGTTTGATATTGATAATAATATTTATCATCATGGTCAGCAACAATTGGTGTGGAGGTCCATCCCTTGGATTTCTTCAATAACTGTGGCAAGATTCGGTTTTACTGCTGGGACACAGCCGGGCAAGAGAAATTCGGTGGTCTTAGAGATGGATATTAGTAAATACTTCTTGTTTGAATGTTAGACTGAATGCTATTTATAGCTAATTCTGAGTTCTTATTAGTGTACTCAATATCTCTTCCTACCTTTTTTTCAAATAATTATTCATCTGAACCGTTTGCAGCATTCACGGTCAATGTGCCATCATAATGTTTGATGTAACTGCCCGATTAACCTACAAGAATGTTCCCACCTGGCATCATGATCTTTGCAGGTTTGTGTTCAAAGATTTTGTTTGTTTGATTAATTCTCGCAATATTTACGAAAGATATAGACTTAGATAACCTAATTGTCAATCTTTTTGTTTTTGGTATGCAATTTTATGTTGTTCTGGGTCTTATTGTTAAAGAGTATTTTAGGCATCTAACAATTGCCTAATTCTTGATAGGGTATGCGAGAACATCCCAATTGTACTGTGTGGAAACAAGGTTGATGTTAAGAACCGTCAAGTGAAAGCAAAGCAAGTTACTTTCCACAGGAAGAAAAACTTGCAGTACTATGAAATATCAGCCAAGAGTAACTACAACTTCGAGAAGCCTTTCCTTTACCTTGCTGGGTAGCCACTAAACTTTAAACTTCCAGTTATATGTCAACTTACGGGATTTTGATCTAATATTTTTGTGGGTGATTAGTGATGCAAACTTACACTTTGTGGAGTCTCCTGCACTTGCTCCACCAGAAGTCCAAATTGATATGGCTGCTCAACAACAGTAAGTTTTTCTTCGTTCTAGCTTAACCCTTCTAGGGTCACTTCTACTACTGCTTAAGCTGCGCAATGTATCAGTAGTATGTATCTATGATGTATGATTGTGTGTTTTGTAGGCATGAAGCTGAGCTTCAACAAGCTGCAAACCAGCCCCTTCCAGATGATGATGATGATGCCTTTGAATAGAGAAGAGATGGTTAATACTCATTTTTATTGGACTTATTTGATCTTCAAGAGTTGTTTGAGAGAAAGATATTATTCTTCTGCATGAGAATGTATGGAAATGTCCAAATTTATCATTACTTGTTATGTCTAATATAATATCACCATTTATCCTTTTGCCTTTCACTCTTTTTAACCTTCAAGTATGTAGTTTATCTTTCTTTTGGCTTCTAAAGCATGGTAATTTTAGTTTTTGACAATTGTTATATCTATTTATTTCTGCCAAGTTTGTTAGGGCTGCCATTGTAGCCCTGTTGGTAGGAGATTGAATGCAATTGAAACTTGTGTGGGTGTATGAACACAAAGTTGAAGCCCTAATGAAACTATCATTTATTAAGGAAGTTCATCTAGCTGTTTGTTATTTAGAAAAGTTTATTAAAGGAGCTGTTAAGCAATGAAGTTTTAGAGGTATATTTCTGTTTTTTACACAGCATTCATTATTTAGGGTGTAAACAAGTTGGGTCCAATCAACAATTGAGTATTTTAATTGTGCATATTAATTATATTTATATAATTATAATTATTTATATTTAACACAACATATATTATTCAGTGGTTTGCATCAAAATTTTATATAATAACAGTAGTCTTTATATGTTATTATATATTTACTGTCTAAAAATAATTATTATGCCTTATAAATAGTAGGCCCCTGCTCTTAGTAAAACTTGGTGTGTGAAGGCTTGTGCTTGTTTATTATAGGCTTGAACTTGATTCTAGCTTTTAGTGAGCTGATATCAAGTAACTCACAAGCTGCTTGTCTCATTCACATCTCTACATTTATCAAGCATGTTTTTTTTATTTACTAGAATTTAATATTTTCAGGAAGAGGATATATTGGCTCTTTTGAGAGATGACGATGACCCCGAAGACAAAATGATACAGACTGATATCAGCGACGAGTATCTTGAAAAGGAGTTGGATCGAAGTGATCTGATCGCTGGACCTGCAAAGGCAGATGAGAAACCAAACTTTTTGACGAGCACGCTTCCCCTAAAAGGCCCAGGTTGGGAAGTGGTCATTCCCACCTCCACCGGAGGGATGCTTTCAACTGTCAACAACTAACTTGACAACCTACACTTCTGTCCCGTTTGATCCCTTTTGTTTCTATTTATTTTTGCGTACATGCGACCAGACCTATTATTTAATTGAGTTTTGTGATGCTCATGACATAAATAGACTATACAATAGAAGCCACGCATGTATTCAGAAAACAAATATTGCATTGTGAAATATGTCGATGTCGTCGTCGCCGCCGCATCGTGCGGGTTCCTTACTAGTACAATATAAATAGTAACAGTGAAAATGTGGTTGTTTTAAGGAAAAAAATGTGGTTGATGCTACACTAGTGCTAAAACCTAGGAAAAAAATATGGTTGTTTTAAGCAAAATTTTAAACGTAATATTACACTGTTGTTGTAACCTACGCATGTAATGTTACACTGCTACTATAACCTAGGCAGAAAAGTAAAAACAAATAAAAGGATGTTTTAAACATTTACACTGCTGTTGTAACCTACGCATATAATGTTACATTGTTGTTGTAACCTACGCATATAAGGCTATGACCAACCATCTATTTGCAACTCCATCATCAGCCAACCGACTTGCCGGAGGCGACACAAAACATACGTGCGCTATCATTGATGTTGGGTTTGATAGAACATGAAACATAGTTTAACCATTTAAACATTGTAAAAACACAGCAGAAATAAACTTTATAACATGATTTATAAACTGAAAAATTCGAGTTCAAATGATATTATAAAGTTACAAAACAAACCCAAGAACAAAGGACCTTTTATATGTGAATAATACTAGCTATGTGAACACAAAACATACATTATGGACAGCCATAAAGAGGCTGCCATAAACTACCTTTCAGCAGCAAAAGAAGGTCAAAATGGATGAAGATGATGATGTTTTGAGTAGCAAGCCTTCAAAGTAGAGGACCTCAAAACCGTGATACTCACAAGCCCTCCAAACACTTACTTGCTAGGTAGTAAAACACCAAGTCTTGTCCCTCTTGTTAAACCCGAAAATTTAGCCAAGAACAAGCTACAAGTTCAGCCAAAATGAGCTTGGAAATGAGCCAAGAATTTCAAAAATCTTGAGAGAAGAGGGAGAGAAAAACACTTTTGCATGTGTGAGAGAGAAAGAGAGTGTTAAAGTGAGTTGATGGAAGAGTGTAGTATGGTTTAAGTCTTGCAAGAAAAACAAGACACAGTGGGTTCCCAAGACCCCTTGGGCGGCCGAAGGCTTTTATCAAAAATGAGTTTCCCACCCATTTTTATCTTTTATATTATTACACTCTTTCAATCATTTAAATTATAAATTAAAGCCTAGTTTAATTTTATAACATAACACACTTTTATATGTCATTATTTAACCAACTTAAATAATAAAACAAATGACCCTGCTCTTGAGTGGGATATACTGGGTTTGTTTGTTTGTTTTGTTTGTTTGTTTGTTTGTTAAATAATAAAACAAATAAATATCTCGTGAACTATCCATATAATGTTGTTCTATCACAAAAGCAATATTTAGAAAACTAATTTTCTAAATAGGTGTCAAAAATTTATTGTATGATCTTATCAATAAATAAATGTATGTTGGTGTTTGTATAGCTTATTATTGGGTATGACCTGACTTGGATCATAACGTACTAACCACATCAATCTTGTATATGTCTTGGGCATATAAGATCCTACAAGCTCTCACTTGCACAAGATTCATAGAAGATTGATGCAAGCAGTAAATACCGCCTAACAACGGTTTACTACCCTTAATACGTATGACTAAGTGCCATTCAATAACATCATCCTCTTTAAGTACCATACTTGAAATGTTTTAGGTGAATCAATCATCTATCCTTTTGTCTCAGATGTCATGTTAAATCCCAGAGACACAGAGTGATCATTCTCCATTAATTTAACTTTATCAGGCCTTAGACATCTTGCTCTCAATGAATAAGAGGGACAAATCCCATCTTGACTACATAAG
Organism: Flaveria linearis; assembly: GCA_024085815.1. Classification (NCBI taxonomy): domain Eukaryota; kingdom Viridiplantae; phylum Streptophyta; class Magnoliopsida; order Asterales; family Asteraceae; genus Flaveria; species Flaveria linearis. The sequence goes on along the minus strand of CM044014.1, from coordinate 59,483,002 downwards.
TCTCTCACAATTACCTTATATCATACCTGAACTCAGACTTATGTACTGCCATATTTTAGAACAGCGAAGAACTGAGCCAAAGTATAATATTTAGTCAATATCAAGACCCAATATGTATCTCAAGTCAGAGGATACCAAATGATGTCCGCCTTTACTCAAAATTACTTATGATCAATCATGAAGATTCCATGTAGTAATATTTGAGATGCAGGTCAGTCCAATATTTGCATCCCACAAATATCTATGAACTTTGGCAGTAACCTTTTGCTCTATATTCATCCATATGAATATCTACCAATCCAAATTTATAATAATCTTACCCTCATACTTGTTCCCACAAGTATGAACAACTACGAACATTTAGAGTAAACAATTTACCCATGGATTAAACATGCTAAATTAGAAAATTTATTGAAATATTATAACCAAATAATTTTATTCGAGTAATAAGAGAGTTTATCCAAATACAAAATTACAGATCAAATCCAATCACTAGAATATCGAAGTCCCATGGCGCAGGTATGACCTTCATGCTTTGCCTTTTCTAGGAGCTTCGTAAGAGGATCTGCAATATTTTAATCCATATGAACTTTGTGAATACATATATTTCCTTTTTCAACTTTATCTTGTATGTAGTTGAATCTCCGCTCAATGTGCCTAGTCTTTTTATGAGCACGAGGTTCCTTGATTTGAGCAATCACACCCTCGTTATCACAAAAGATCTCTAGGGGGTCCTGAATAGAAGGGACAACCCCTAGATCGGCAATGAATTTCTTCAACCATGCAGCTTCTTGAGCTGCCAATGAGGCGGTGACGTATTCAGATTCTGTAGTTGATAAAGCCACCACATCCTGTTTAGAGCTCTTCCAAGAGACCGATCCTCCATTCAGAATGAAAATGTATCCCGATTGTGATCGTGAATCATCACGATCGGTCCGGAAACTCGCATCCGTGTAACCTTTTATAATGAGTTCCTCATCACCAGATCCATAAGTTAGGAACATATCTTTAGTCCTCCTTAGGTACTTAAGTATGTTCTTAACAGCCATCCAATGACTGTTTCCAGGATTTTACTGGTATCGGCTAGTCATGCTTAAGGCGCATGAAACGTCCGGCCGAGTGCATATCATTGCATACATGATGGATCCAATAGCAGATGCGTATGGGATTGCCTTCATGTTATCTTGCTCATCCTTTGAGCTAGGACATTGAGTCGTACTCAATATCATTCCTTTTGAATAGGTACCGTACCTTTCTTAGAGTTCTCCATCTTAAACCTTTTTAAGATTTTATCAATGTATGCACTTTGATTTAAACCAATCAACCACCTTGATCTATCCCTATAGATCTTTATTCCCAGAATATAGGTGGCTTCACCAAGATCCTTGATGAAAAAACAACTTCCAAGCCAGGTTTTTACACCTTCCAAGGTTGGAATGTCATTTCCAAATAGTAGTATGTCATCAACATACAATACTAGGAAAGTGATGATGCTCCCACTAGCTTTCTTATATACACAAGCTTCATCAGCGTTCTTAATGAATCCAAATTTAATTACTTCTTCATCAAAACGGCGATTCCAACTTCTTGATGCTTGTTTCAATCCATAGATTGATTTCTTTAACTTGCATACTTTGTTAGGATGTTTTGGATCGACAAAACATTCAGGCTGAACCATATAGACATCTTCCTCAAGATATCCATTTAGGAAGGCGGTTTTGACATCCATTTGCCAAATCTCATAATCATAATGAGCAGCTATGGCAAACAATATCCTAATAGATTTTAGCATCGCAACAGGTGAAAAGGTTTCATCATAGTCAACCCCTTGAGTTTGAGTGAAACCTTTTGCTACAAGTCTGGCTTTATAAGTCTCCAAGTTTCCATGCATGTCGGTTTTCTTCTTGAAAACCCACTTACTTCCAACTACTTTGGAATTAAGAGGTGGTACAACCAAGTCCCATACTTGATTGTCATACATGGATTGCATCTCAACGTTCATGGCTTCAAGCCATTTATCACAATCAAAATTGGACATTGCATCATGATAGGTGGTTGGTTCATCAGAATCTACCACATAGCATCCATCTACAAAAAATCCATATCTTTCAGGTGGATTACTAATTCTACCAGATCTACGAATGTTTTGTGTGTATTGATCAACCACTTGATCATTCTCAACATTCTCATGTTGAGTGCTAGTGTTAACCAAACGTGTATCGGTTTGTGGTTCTTGATCCTCCTCAATATCCACAGTTCTACTGCTAGTTCCTTCCGTAAGGAACTTAGCTTCTAAGAACTCAATTTTTCTGGCAACAAACTCCTTTTGTTCCAATGGATCATAGAAATAGTATCCCATAGAATCTCTAGGATATCCAATGAAGATACACTTAGTGGAACGGCTTTCTAGCTTGTTTGGGGTGGGAGTTTTAACATAAGCCTCACAACCCCACACTCTCAAATATGAAAAATGATAGAACCTTCCATGCCATATTTCATAAGGTGTCCTTTCCACTTTCTTGGTTGGGGCCATATTCAAAATACGGGCCGCAGAGAGCAGAGCAAAACCTCAAAATGACAGAGGTAATGAGCTTCTAGCCATCATAGATCGAACCATATCCAATAGAGTTCGATTTCTCCGCTCGGACACGCCATTATGTTATGGTGTTTCCGGTGGAGATAGTTATGAGACAATCCCACAACTTCTAAGATGGTCCCTAAAAGCATCATTTAGGTATTCACCTCCTCTATCAATGCGGAGAATTTTAATTGACTTATTGAGTTGATTTTGTACTTTATTTTGAAAGATCTTGAACATTTCAAAAGCTTCATCTTTGTGTCTTAACAAGTACACATACCCATATCGACTGTAGTTGTCAGTAAAGGTAATGAAGTATCTCTCATTGTACCTTGTCATAGGTTTAAATGGACCACATACATCCGAATGTATGATACCTAATAAATCCTTTGCCCTTTCGGCTTTGCCACTAAAAGGTGCCTTGGTCATTTTACCTTGTAAACAAGACTCACATACATCAAATGAATCACATTCACTTGGTTTTAAAAGACCATTCTTTTGTAGTGTTTGTATTCTTTTCTTGTTTATATGACCAAGACGGCAATGCCAAAGGTAAGTGTCACTCAAATCCGATTTGAGTTTCTTGGTACTAGTTTGGTACAATAAGCTATCATTCAATGTATTTTCACGAACCAATTCATAGATACCATTTATGGGAATAGCTTTAAAGTAAAACATGTCATTCAAAGTAACATGGATTTCATTTCCAATAAATGATAATACATATCCAAAATGTTTTAATAGGGCTAAAGAGATAATGTTCCTAGTCAAACTAGGAGCATACAAAACTTTGTACAAAATTACTTCCAAACCATTTGGAAGTTTCAAGATGTAGTCACCACGGGCTTCAACTTGAACTTTAGCCCCATTGCCCATGTAGAGGCTAACATCCCCTTTACTGAAGTTGCTACTTCTTTTGAACCCCTGCAACAAATTGCAAATGTGAGTTCCATATCCGGTATCTAATACCCATGTGTTAGAGGATATTAAGTTTAAATTAATATGGATCATGTATATTGTACCTGAGGTCTGCCCGGCATCCCTCTTTGCTTTCAACTCTTGGAGATGGACAGGACAATTTCTTGCCCAATGTCCAATCTCCCCACACTTGAAGCATGGGTCATTGGAAGCAACTTTTTGCTTCTTCTCCTGTGCTTTGGGTGGCACCCTTGCCACCCCTTTCCCCTTTCCCCATACGGGTCCCTTACCCTTGGCAACCCTTGCCTTGGGTGCGGGATGAGGCCTTTTCTTGTTCCACCTTTATTGATGGTGAGAACGGGTAAAACCCTTTTACCCATGGCCGCCTCGGCCATTTTAAGCATTGAGTGAAGCTCACCAATGCTTTTGTCCCAAGCATTCATGTTGTAGTTCAACATGAACATCTCGAACTTTTTGGTAAGGCCATTGAGGATCAAATCCGTGGCCAATTCCTTCAAGACGGGACAATTAAGCCTTTCGAGGCGGTCAATGTGACTTTTCATCGTAAGTACATAAGATGAAACCGATTGGTTATCGTCCATACGACATGCATGGAGTGCTCGACCGTTTCGAAGCGCTCAACCCTCGCTTGCTGTTGGAACGTTTCCTTCAGCTGGGTTATCATGTCATAAGCTCCGTGACGTTCATACTCCTTCTGGAGATCCGGAGTCATGCTTGCCAACATAAGGCAAGACACTTGGACGGAGTCCTCAGTGTACTTCGGCCAATCGTCATAGGCCTCCTCATCATCCTCAGTAGGTTGATCGGGGATAGGGTCGTCTAAAACATATGATCGTTTCTCTTGCTTGAGAACGATTCTCAAGTTTCGATACCAATCAATAAAATTGTTATGATTTAGACGTTCCTTTTGGAGAATCGCTCGTAAAGATTGGGCGGACGTGGATGAATTATCATGATTATCATTATTATTGGTGGCCATCTACAAAATTTAACAAAGATCAATTTTAGTATTTTTGATATTGTTATTATAATAATTAATAACTTTTAAGGTCATTTTATATTAAAATCTAGAACTCAACATTACATTTAAATAGTGGTTAGGTGACCTTTATCCCACAATTTAAATTAATAAGGTGGTCAACGATTGACGGTTGCAACCATTTGCAACTTCTAGAGGTATGGGATCGACTTGAAACATCATATGTAAAGTCGGCATGTTAATCCCATCAACACCATTTGGAAACCACATCATAGGTGATCCATTTGACATGGTTTGCAAATCAAGACACCCTACTTACACACACGTGTGAGTTTGCCAAAATAAGCGGGTAGGTGACCTTTATCCCACGAACATGACATTCTCACCTCAAGTCACAAGTTCCCTCAAAATAGTTAGGTGACCTTTATCCGACTAAGAGTTCCCGAGTGACTCAAGTGTTGTGTAAAAGGACGGTGTTGATCTTATTTTTAAAATATTTAGAGATTTCATAATTCTAGTTTAGAAAACTCTATGTATTTATATTTGCATGATTTCAAATACAAGATAACCTATGGTTCATTTTTAATAAAAACTCTTTTATTAAAATCATTAATTCCTTTAATAACTTTTATTAACATATTAATGATTAAGAACCATGAAAATTCAGCTTGTTAGGATTATTTATTTAGATTGTCTAGTATATCCACACATCAAACAATCAACATAAAATGGATAATCAAATAAGCATATATAAAACAACCATATGTGCATAACCATAGCCACTATGTTGACAACACTTGTTTGCCATCACAAGTGTTGTCATTTGGTCTTTCCTAAGGGTTGAATACAACACAAAAAATGAGATCTCCAAAGACCCCCACTTGAAATTGCATCCAAATGCTTCAAGTCATCTCTTTGTGCTTCCATCTTGTGCATCTTCATATTACAAAATTTATATCCTAATACAAATTTTTCTAATAAAAGAAAACACACTTAATCTATCTATTACATCACCATTGAATGAATAAATAAATTACATCCTAAAACAAGCACAAAAGAATAATATTACAACCCATTATGAACGAAATCAACCAAAACAAACTTTCATTCCAAACCAAATCAACACAAGGTCTAGGCTAGGTTATGCACCAACATGAACAATGATCATATCATCCAAAACAACAATGAATCCCCACTAAAAACCACGAAATTTCAGCCAACACAAACTGAAATTTTGGGTTTTATTTTTATCCAAACTAACAAACAATACAACATACATGTCTTTCAAAGTTTAATCACAAGCATGTGTGATATAACTTTGAAAGTTTGGGGATTCATAATACATGAACATAGCAGCCCCTAAAGGGGTTTTAAAGTCCATAAAACGAATTTTTTAAGGACAAAACAAGCTAGCTATCCACATAACCGGCTCTAGATGCCAATGTTGGGTTTGATAGAACATGAAACATAGTTTAACCATTTAAACATTGTAAAAACGCAACGGAAATAAACTTTATAACATGATTTATAAACTGAAAAATTCGAGTTCAAATGATATTATAAAGTTTCAAAACAAACCCAAGAACAAAGGACCTTTTATATGTGAATAATACTAGCTATATGAACACAAACATACATTATGGACAGCCATAAAGATGCTGCCATAAACTACCTTTCAGCAGCAAAAGAAAGTCGAAATGGATGAAGATGATGATGTTTTGAGTAGCAAGCCTTCAAAGTAGAGGACCTCAAAACCGTGATACCCACAAGACCCCCAAACACTTACTTGCTAGGTAGTAAAACACCAAGTCTTGTCCCTCCTGTTAACCCGAAAATTTAGCCTAGAACAAGCTACAAGTTCAGCCAAAATGAGCTTGGAAATGAGCCAAGAATTTCGAAAATCTTGAGAGAAGAGGGAGAGAAAAACACTTGTGCATGTGTGAGAGAGAAAGAGAGTGTTAAAGTGAGTTGATGGAAGAGTGTAGTATGGTTTAAGTCTTGCAAGAAAAACAAGACAAAGTTGGTTCCCAAGACCCCTTGGCGGCCGAAGGCTTTTATCAAAAATGGGTTTCCCACCCATTTTTATCTTTTATATTATTACACTCTTTCAATCATTTAAATTATAAAATTAAAACCTATTTTAATTTTATAACATAACACACTTTAATATGCCATTATTTAACCAACTTAAATAATGAAACAAATAAATATCTCATGAACAAATTATCCATATAATGTTGTTCTATCACAAAAGCAATATTTAGAAAATCAATTTTCTAAATAGGTGTCAAACATTTATTGTATGACCTTATCAATAAATAAATGTATGTTGGTGTTTGTATAGCTTGTTATTGGGTATGACCTGACCTGGATCATAACGTACTAACCACATCAATCTTGTATGTGTCTTGGGCATATAAGATCCTACAATTGACAGCTATGACGGGCCCGACGGCGCAAGCGACAACATCGGAGCGACAAAGGGTGGTGTTCTCCGGTTAGATCTGAAACAAAGGGCGGTGAGCAACAACATTGGTAACGACGGCGACCTCCGATGTTTGCATATGCACTTGGTTCTAAAGAGGGATTTGACGGGTAATCTTGCTAATATTTCAAGAATAATCTTGTCTACAAAATGCCCATAATTTGTTTCGATTGGATCCATCGTTTAATTTTAAAGAAGAAATCAAGAAAATTGCTTACCAATGAAATGAATTTGTAGGAGAACCGAGAACAAATACGCATATAAAAGGTGTTTGTGATCCTTTTCTATCAGCGAGGGTCGATCGGGTCGGGTCAACAGCTTAAACGGGTTGAAAATAACCAGTGATCGGAAAATTTTTCCGGTGGGATCCGGTGACTTAATATTGAGAGAGAAGAAGCTTCAATTATATGGTGAATGTCATCATTTTCTATATGTATAGTGTACCAAATAGTACCATATGTCTGCTCGTGTCAACATCAGCATGGGAACACCAAATAGTTGTGTACTTGCATAGTGTAAAATTCCGATTTTACCCTCAAAAGGGTTTGACATCAGATGGAGACGTGGCAGATTTATAACCACATATTTGGGTTAACGGGTTATCGCAATTTTGACGGGTTATCATATGATCCTTTCCCTATATATATATATATATATGTATATATATATATATATGTATATATATATATGTATATATATACACACACATACATATTTAACAAGATAAAATAGATTTGTAACTTTCATTAAAAATACTTTGTAACGGAATGATATTTTGTAAGAGTTTGGATTACGTTATTATTATCTGCAAAGAGCTCCCGCGTTTTCGCAGGGTTCAGGGAGGGTCCGTCCCATTTAAGGGAAGATGTACGCGGTCTTTCCCCCACATTTTGTGGGGAGGCCGTTTTCACGGATCGAACGCGAGACCTTCGGTCCCTTAGGAACAGCTTTTACCGATGCGCCAAGGCCCGCCCTCACTACGTTATTATTATCTGTTAGCTAATTATGTTTTTAAAATATAATAAGCTTAGCCAAAAACCGATAACAAAGAATGACAAGATTATCAGTGTGGGAAGACAGTTTTGGTTTGATATGAAAGTTATGTTCACAGGCAATCTCAAACACTTGTAAATTGTATTTTTATAAATCTAAAGAATAAAATAGATTCATTTGTAGATTTTGTATTACTGTGTCAGATCTTTAATAAATATATATAAAATGTAGAAAGAAAATAAGTACGCTGCAATTATATTTTCTTAAGTAACCCTTGAGTTAACATAAGAAAAGAAACAATAAAGCGAAGTTTTAGATAACAGAAATATAAATACATAAAGTAATCATAAATATTAAAATAAAATAAAACCTACAAGGCTAGAATCAAGAAAATCTTAAAATACATTTAAAGATAATCATAAGAATTAAAAAAAAACCTAAAAGAAAAAATAAAAATAAAAAAAATCAAAGGGGAAAACAGGTGAACAATTAATCGATGTCGAAGTACCAATCAAATAAAATGTAAAATGTGTGTTTCTATTCACCTTAAACTAGTTAAGGTAAGTAGAGTTGTCGATACTCATGAAATTAGTGGTGGGTGTATTGTAATTGAATTTATAAGATAATGATTTAATTGGTAAATTACTAAACTATTACCCATTGGCTGTAAAAAGTAAAATTTGAAATGATTAACAAATTAACTAAGAAAATAACTTGCAAGTAATAAAAATTCATTAGAATTCGATTATGAAAAAAGGTAATCCACCCCGGGATTCAGGTTCGGTTTTCAGTAATTATTTAGTTCAACTGAGTGGAAAATCCTTAACGATGATTTTATACGTGTAATGATTAGGTGATGGTGATAACCACGACTTAACATGTCTTAGTATACAATACCAATTGAATTAACAACCAAACCCTTGCAATCATACAACTCGCGCAAAATTATATGATATCCAAATAAAAATTTTATAAAATAATTTTTTAAACAATCAAGACACAAGTTAAACTCAATAAAGAACTTAATGGGTTCTAAAGTTTAATCCCAACACAAACTAAACACGAAACAAAAACCTAATAACACGAAACCTATTACCCGAAGTAGATCAACCGGAGTTTAGCCTTGCATCTTCATGAATTCGGCAACAAAATCGGATTCGAACATAATTTGATGGATTGGAATGAGTTGAATAAATGGAAAAAGCCTCAAGAATCACTATAGTTTGTTCCTTTTTGCTCCCAATACGAATTAGGGCTTTTGGAATTGATAACCCTCCTTAAATATGGTCAAAATCCGGAGAATTACGTCAAATCTGACCATACGACGTAAGTTATATCCTTAGGGACGTAACTTACCTCCTTAAGGACGTAAATTACGTCCTCCCTCATGATATAAGTGGTTAGCATATGTCTTACGTCCCAGAAATTGTCGGTTTTAGAAAGGACGTAGCTTATTTCCTTTAAGACGTAAGTTGCGTAATATGCTCATTTTGCACCAATTTATTCATTTTCTTCATCTCTTTTCATCCACATATCATCCAATTTTCATGCAACCCTTGTATACATATTTAAGGTTCCCATACCTATAATTCAAACCTAATACAAAGTGATTATGCTCGATAGAAAAATCACGTTAAAAGCATACATTTAAACAATTAAAACACATACATAACAAGAATGCATCATATCCCCACACTTATCATTTGCTTGCCCCCAAGCAAACTTGCTCATAACACTACAACTATCATTAGACAAATATGATCCAGTCATGTATTCACCTTCTGTTAGCTAAGGTCCCAAGTCATACCCAACTCATAGTTTCATATATCAAGCTATAGCTTTGTAAGAAATGATATTACTATTTGAAATATGATCTATCTAACCAAGCCCAACAAGCTTTCTAATCTTCCCTATGCATGTATTCACACCTCTCACAAGTTTCACTCCCCTTGGTTTAGTATCTAGTCTAGCAAAAGGTGTGCTAGTATATAAGTGTAGTACTCTCAACCAAGAACAACTCATAATTACTATAAGCTTGTATAATGATCGTAACTCCACCAATTAACACAAACCATGCACATATCAAAAGGTCTTTGAATGGTTGTAATGTACAACTTAGGATTTAGGTGAGGATGGAGAATTTGAAGTGGCTAAAGGTGATAAAATCCAAATAAGAATGTTAAAACGTACTGAATAATAAAGCAACACTACACAATGATTTTGGGTAAACTTGACCCATATTCACAGTTTATTACCACTGAAACATGACATTGATATTGTGGTCATTTTGAGCCATTATTTACTCATTTTTTTCTTTTTTTCTTTTTTTTCTTTTTTTGAATGATGATTATATCTAAACACTTCGCTGCTTCTATCAATGTTATATCAAAAATTCAATCAATACTTATTAGATTTCATCACACGGGCTTAAAAAATAAAAAGATTTGAAAAGGCTTATAGGTTGATTCGGGATTAAGCAATTAAAAAGGCTAAGGCTCAAACTGGCAACTAGGGGATCATTTTAGGTAGGATAATACAAATGAAAATGACTAATAAATGAAGGTTCATCCTAATGCCTTAATCATATATGTGCAACAGTTTGGTTTATGATCTCGAAACGTATAAATTATGCAAGTTCTAGAATAATGGAATCGTTCTAGTAAACACACATAAAAGGAAAATGAGTAAATAATCCATTGATGTTCTAAGCTCATGTATAGACTCAATCTTCACAAAAAAGAATGGTAAACATGTTAAAAATGTGAAAACATGCATAAAAAATCCACTATCTGGCTTGTTACCCCGGTTAAACATCTCTATCAATTCTCAAAAATTGTTTTTTTTTCTAGTAAGATAGCCATGACTACGGACCTTTGCTTGTGCACAGGTTAAAGAGGTTAGGGGCTCAAACTGGCGACTAGGAGATCATTTTTAGGTAGGATAATACAAATGAAAATGACTAATAAATGAAGGTTCATCCCAGTGCCTTAATCGTATATGTGCAATAGTTTGGTTTATGATCTCAAAACATATCAATTATGCAAGTTCTAGAATAATGGAATCGTTCTGGTAAACACACATGAAAGGAAAATGAGCAAATAAACTATTGATGTTCTAAGCTCATGCATAGGCTCAATCCTCACAAAAAAAGAATGGTAAACAGGTTAAGAATGTGAAAACATGCATAAAAAATCCACTATCCAGCTTGTTATCCCGGTTAAACATCTCTATCAATTCTCAGAAATTGTTTTTTTCTAGTAAGATAGCCATGACTACGGACCTTTGCTTGTGCACAGGTTAAACATACTTTCACTATTTACATTGAAAAAAATTAAGCTTTCATGCATAAATAAGTTAGTTTAGGGGAATTTTTAAAACTTTTGTTCAATCAATTTTTTTATTTTTTTAGTTTTTTATTTTCAACCTTCCCCTCATCTCCACACTTAAACCTTACATTGTCCTAAGTGTAAATTTTAAAATTGTTGTGTGAAACAAGGGTACTATTAAACATCCTAACCTTTACCCAAGTGAAGTTACAAGGCTAACTTTCCAAATATGCATTATGCCTACCATGATTGTACTAAATGACACCAAACTAGCAAAGCTTTAAAATAAGGAAAAAGTACATGGACCTGATCATAGATGATAAAAGTTGCCTTATCAGCAATATATGATGGTTATGGGTCAACTCAAATAAGTAAAGCCGCCCAAACACGCATTCCTTTATGCTTCTAAAGATCCATGAGCTTCCCACACTTGAATAATTGCATCCGGTGCTTAAAGGTGAAAAACAAAATAAACAAAACAAAAACTAAAAAAAACTAAAAAGAAACAAATCAATTTCAGGTTGCCTCCCAATTAGTGCTAAGTTTTAGGTATTCAGTCAGACCGTACCTATGCCCACTCATGGTTGTCGAGTGGGATACTTGCCTACGTCATTCTCCATGTATATTTGATTCCAATGATGCGGTATGTCTTCAGGTTCATTGTATTTTGGCTCAAACATCAGCGCCTTAACTTGAGGATTTATGGGTATAAGTAGATCGCCAATTTTTTTCTTCTTTTAGGCTTCTTATTCTTTGTTTCCATCTTCACTACCGGTTCTTTCTTTTCTTTTAAATTAGCTAACTCCTTCAAGTCCACTTGATTAACCCTGTCATACTCAAAACCATTCTCAAAAGTGATGTCCTCACTTACATGTGAATTGCAAGTAAGGACACACATGTTAATCATATTAGTCACAGAAATTCTATCATTAACAAATAATTGACCGACTTGGCAAATACATCAAAATGTAACTGATGGCTTTCGTATGTCATGTCAATGGTTCCATCCCGACAGTTGATTTGTGCATTAGCAGTTGCTAAAAATGGTCGACCCAATATGACCTTTGGTTGCTCGTTTGTCCTTACTGGTGCATAATCAAGCACCATAAAGTCCACCGAGTAGTAAAATTCTTCCAACTTAATTATGACATTTTTTACCATCCCCCGAGGATGTTTCTGAGTCAAATCAGCTAACACCACAGTGGTGTCTACTTCCTCTAAAGTCCTAAAATCATACTGATCATATAACGTACCTGGCAAAATGTTAACACCTGCTCCATAATCCAAGAGTGCTCTTTTTATCTTTAGTTTCCCCACTTTGATTGAAATGATAGGTTGTCACACCCCGACCGACGGCGGAATCATCGGAGCGGACGAGGGAATGATTGATTGTTCATAACTCATGATTGTCTAATAGTGAAAATAATATTAAAATCAGATTACAGGATAGCATGAATTTAGCAGATACAAATACAACAGTTAAAGTCACAAATAATAATTGTCTTTTGTTTTGACTAAGTCCAGGTCTTATATGATCAAGTAGAAGTCCACTAGCTTGCTTAACCTGAAATCATGTGAGAAAATAAAGTCAGCTAACGAATTAGCTGGTGAGTAATCATAGTTTTGAGTATACATATAGATTGATTGATTGATTGATTGAGAATAATCCAATTCACAAGGTAACGTTAAGACTTATATTGCAATAGTAAAGCATATAGATAAACCGACACAATAGAAACCCCTTGACTTGACACTTGCATATAATAGACTTGCACACAAACACCATAGATTGACTAATTGCCTCTGGCACAATCACCACTCGTAAGCCATATGGGGTGGGTTATCCAAACCAGTAGATCTACATTGTTACCAGGATTGATTGATTGAATTAGGGTTTTACTGTCGTCCAGTTTATCATAGTATGTTCACATAATTGCAAGTAATAACATAACCTGTCTTGAATTGAATTTAGAATGAAATAACAATAGAATATCATGATTGAATATATTGTATCACATGATTTCCCCCAAATAGGAAATGATATAAAAAGTGGATATGAATACTCACTTGATTGATGAGATTTGAATTTGGACGTGATAGATTGGACACCGACGATTTCCTTATGATTAACCTAAGGAACGGTGTCTCGAGTTAGAATAATAATGATTTGGGAATTTTGGAATGTATTAGGATTTTCCATGGTAGTTTAAATTGATCAATTTTATTTGGTTTGAAATGTCTTGTAATAACTGAATTTGTTGAAAGTAATTACGTCAAGAATTTTAATAAAAATTTATACGTGTAAGTTATACATTTATACAATTTATTAATAAATTGTATATGTATAATTATATTCATAATTATATATAATCAAGTAATTATATATAATTATATGTATAATTATTTACATGATTATATGTATATAACACATTTATACATAAGTAAACATAACTATATATTGTATGTTAATTATATACACGAGTTATAAATTGTATACGATTATGTAAAATGTAATTTATTCAAATAACAGTTGTTTCGGTAATTGAATAATATATAACTATATATATATTGGGTTCAATTTATTTATTGTATAATTATGTATTATACACTAATTATTAATTGGTAGAAAAATAATTAGTTATTTTATTTATTTAAAACAAATAAAATAAATGAATAAAATATAAAAATAAATTTCAGAAAATAATTAGATTGTTTTAAAAAAATTCTAATGTTTGTAAAATGTTTTTATGATTTTTTTAGAATTTTTCTCTGGATTTTTAAAGGCTTAAAAGGCCTTAAAAAATAGTGTAGGTGCCCGGGGTCGAACCCGGGACCTTCTGTATGAGGGGGAAGCATGGAACCGGTGAACCGAAGGCCTAAGCCGCGGTTATGATCCGGTTTAAATTCTTTTAAACCAATATAACCAAAACCCCAAATCCAATTCGAGCCCTAGATCGATCAAAGCTCAAATTGAGCATGAATTCGACTTAGATAGCTTCGGACATCATGGGGCTTTTGTTCCCCATGATGTATCGAGTATGTATGTGTGTGTAATTTACCCGTACGATGTTCGACTGAGGTTGAACTCTTCAAGAACAGGTCGCGGCTCGTGGGGTAATCGTTTGATGCTCAAAACACAACGATAATCAAATTAAACTTAGGGGAACCTTTTAATGATGATCTAGATGGAAACCCCTATGTTAATTTCGATTAAAATCGAGTGGAAGTTGGTTAGAATCGGAGTTGCGGGTCGCGATGAAGGTGACGAGTGATTTCGGTGTTTGTGTTTGTTTTTGGTAAAATTGGCACTCGAGTTCGATTAGGTGTGTATAAATGACCGTTTTGGTAGCTTTAATTTGTTTATTGTGGTTGTTTGAGTGCATTATCGAGCTGTAACGAATCCGAGAAAAAAGTGAGAATTTTAGCCGTTTGTTTGACTAATTCAACACGTTTTTGTGTTGGAATTCCATTTGAATTGGATCCAAGAAACTTTCGGTGTGATTGTGGGGTTTAATTTTGATAATTTGATTGATTTTTGGTCGGGAATTTTTGTGATTTCGATGTGAAATCTTTGGATTCGAATTGACCGATGATTAATCGTGTTTAATGGTTGCCTTGAGTTCGAAACTAGTCCACGAGTGTACTGGAACCGGTTTTGCGAGTTGAAATGGTGAAATTTTGTTGTTTTCGGCTTCGCCGGAGTTTGGCCGGAGTCTCGCCGAAGACTCGCCGGAAAAACGGGGGAAGAAGCCGGGTTTAAAAAAAAATTTACACAATTAGTCCCTGCGGTTTCAAGTTTATTATTTTATGTTTGAAACTTCTTATTAAGTTTCCAAATTGACAGAAATAACCCCTGGACTTTATTATTAATATTATTATCGTTATTAATGTTATTATTATTATTATTATATTTATTATAATTATTATTATTATTATTATTATCATTATTATATTATTATTATTATTATTATTATTATTATTATTATTATTATTATTATTATTTGTTATCGCAAGCTTTATAATTGGAATACCCATAATTGTATTATTAACAAATGTTTAACGTAAGTGAATGTAAAAAAACAGGTGGTTACATAGGTGCTCCTGGGTCACTCTCTTCTATTACATCACTTTCATCTTTCTTACCTACAACTTGTGAAACAGAAGTAAGATTATCATTAAAAAAATTAAAATTAGGAAGGATACTAACAGAATTAATATGAACAGTTCTTATATTCTTTGTGGTTGGCCCTTGATGTTACAGGTTAATAGTAGTGTCACTTGGTAATTTCTCAGGATTCCTTTCAATTTGGGTCACATCCTCAGCAAGTTGGCCCACTTGTTTATTCAAAGCCTCATAAGTTTTATCTCTAATTTCATTTCCCCGCTTAATCTCTTGCATATTCTCTTTCATCATATTCATCAAGCATCCAACTTTGCATTTGTAGATTGTTCACCAGCAACTATTCCACATTGCGAATTGCCTTGATAGTTTCATGATAAACTACCTTGTTGACCCCATGATTATAGTTTTCCTGGTTGTTTCCTTGAGAATATGAGGTTCTTTGATAACCATTTTGATTATAATTCCCTTGTGATCAGTTCCGATATGCTTGACTATCTTTATTATCACCTTGAAAATTAGGGTTCATCTGAATTGAAGCATTCCCATACTTAAAATTGGGATGATTTCTCAACCCAGGATGATAGGTATTGGAATTCAATTGAATTGTTTTCTATCTTCATAAACTTGATTGACTTCCTCACTTCTTCCTATTACCAATGGACATGAATCACCATTATGACCCAACTCATCACATTCTTCACATATATCTTATCCCACGTTTGCAACCTCCTTTACACCTATTCTTCCTAGCTTTTCCAACTGTTTCTCCAACGATACAATTGTCTCTTTAGTCTCATAGTCAACTTTGGTTGATCTTACCGAAGTGGATTTTGGTCGCCTACTAGTAGAAGCTTGTGCTTTGGAATTTCTACACATCCTCTCTAGGAAATCCCAATCTTTATCTTCATGATTAGAAAGAAATGTGCCATTACTTGTAGAATACAAGTATTTTCTCTCCTTATTGGTCAATCCATCCGAAAAAACCTTGATTAATTCTCACCTTTCAATACCATGATGAGGGCACATGCGGATCAACTCTTTAAATCTTGTAAACGCCTTATGATATTCTTCGCCCACTTGTTGTTGAAATGATCGAATGGCATCTCTTGCATCATTAGTTTTACCCATAGAATAGTATTCATCCAAAATATTTGTTGTATTTCTTTCCATGTGTGAATAATATTGTCAGGAAAGGTGAGAAACCATTGCTTACCTCTATCTTTCAAAGTAAATTGAAACAATCGAAGCCTTACTTCATCCTGTGTGAAGTGATTTTCACCAATAGCGCTACATATGGCATCAAATTCAGCAAGATGCACATATGGTTCTTTTATTATAGTGCCTCTAAATACCGGAAGAATGATGAGATAATAAGGACGTACATCAAAAGCTCTTACTCTATGATTTGGAGGTGGAATAGGATTTGGATTTTCAGAAATAGCTGGTCTGAAATGGCTATCCACACCTTGTACTTGAGCTCTTTGAGGCCTTCTTGGATGATTCACATTATTATTAACCCTATCTCGTTGTTGATTTATAGGTGGTGCATTCCACCCATATTGAGCATTACCCCAATTGTTGTTTCCATTATATCTATCACCTCCATCGAAATGTCCATCCCAAGCATCATAGTTTGCATTATAATAGTTATCTTCATTATTCTACTCATCCTTATAGTCTTCATCACCCGTGTGGACACTATGCATGCTCACATTATCAAAGTCACCTCCTCGGTTAAAGTTATTCTGATTCAGGTTATTGTTAGGTGGTGGTTGATTCAAGTTATTGCGGTTGTTATTCGGTGGTGGGGGTGGGTTTAGGTTTTGGTCATGGTTATTACGGTTCAGTGGTGGGTTGTTGTTTGGATCTTGTGGTGGAGGTTGATTTGGCATTTACTGAATGGGTTGTTGGTTGTTTAGGTTCTCTATTTGAGCTGAATTTGATGAATTACTGACTGCTTGATCAATAGCTTTCAAGGTTGATATAGTTTGTATCCCTGATCGATGCAGAACACGATTATCTCTTGCTGACTTCTCTATCTCAAGGTCGAACACTAATGGTGATTTCCTACCCAAGTGTCTAGTATGCATGCAATCCTGTCACCTACACACTTAGAACAAACCTAACGTAACAAAGAAATAAAAGAATTAAAGAAAGACAAGTAAACAAATCTGAAAACAAATCAATTAACAAAACACCAAGCGCACGGATTCCCCAGCAACGACGCAAAATTTAATCGATGTCGAAGTACTAATCAAATAAGATGTAAAATGTGTGTTCCTATTCACCTTAAACTAGTTAGGATAAGTAGGGTTGTCGATCCTCATGGAATTAATGGTCGGTGTATTGTGATTGAATTTATAAGATAATGATTGAATTGGTAAATTACTAAACTATTGCCTCTTGGCTGTAAAAGGTGAAATTTGAAATGATTAACAAATTAACTAAGAAAATAACTTGCAAGTAATAAAAATTAATTAGAAGTCGATTATGAAAAAGGGTAATCTACCACGGGATTCAGGTTCAGTTTTTAGTAATTATTTAGTTCAACTGAGTGGAAATCCTTAACGGGGATTTCATACGTGTAATGATTAGGTGATAGCGATAACCAAGACTTAACAGGTCTTAGTACACAATACCAATTGTAAAAACAACCAAAACCTTGCAATCATACAATTCGCGCAAAATTATATGACATTCAAATCAAGATTCACTAAAACAATTGTTTAACTAATCAAGACATAAGTTAAACTCAATACAGAACTTAACAGGTTCTAAAGTTTAATCCTAGCACAAATTGAACACGAACAAAAACCTAATAACACGAAACCTATAACCCGAGGTAGATCACGTGGAGTTTAGCCTTGCATTTTTATGAATTCGGCAACAAAAATCGGTTTGGAACATGATTTGATGGATTGGAATGAGTTGAATAAATGGAAGAAACATCAAGAATCACCAAAGTTTGTTCCTTTTTGCTCCCAATGCAAATTAGGGTTTTTAGAATTGATAACCCTCCTTAAATATGGTCAAAATCCGGAGAATTACGTCAAATCTGACCATACGACATAAGTTACGTCCTTAGGGACGTAAATTACGTCCTCGCTCATGATATACGTGGTTAGCCTCTGTCTTACGTCCCAAAAATTGTCGTTTTTAGAAAGGACGTAGCTTACTTCTTTTAGGACGTAAGTTACATTGTATGCTCATTTTGCATCAATTTCTTCATTTTATTCATCTCTTTTCATCCACATATCATCCAATATTTATGCAACCCTTGCATACATCATTTAAGCTTCCCACACCTATAATTCAAACCTAATACAAAGTAATTACGCTCGATAGAAAAATCACTTTAAAAGCATATATTTAAACACTTAAAACACATACAAAACATGAATGCATCAACAATAAACAAAAACTAACCATGTAAACCAAAAGTAATTTTGGAGGAGGGTGTTAGAGCATTTACAGTTTGTTTTTTATTTTTATGTGGATGGGTGTACTATATTATACGGGATGGTCCCTGTGGTTAGGCTTGTTTTCACTTTCGGTCCCTAGGTTTGAAAAACTACAAGCTAGGTCCACAGATTTGACAAAACGTATCAAAAATGGTCCCTGCTATGGATGGTCGTTATCTTTTTCCGTTAAGTACCCAAAAAATGACCAAAATACCCCGGATTAGAAAAATATTCATATTTATATATAATAACAATAAAAGATGGGACCCACACATTCATCTTCAATCTTCAAACCATAACTTAAACCAACCACAATCATTCTACCCAACCACCACCACCACCATTCTGTCAGGCCACAACCACCACTATTCTACCAGGCCACAACCACCACCATTCTACCAGGCTACCACCACCAGCACTATTCTACCTCCGACTACCACTGGTACTCCCACCATCAGCCGCCACCTCCTCTTCCTATGTTCGGATGTTCTCTAACACCACTCCCACCTTCTCTCCCACACAAGAACATCCAACCACCATCATTCCCATCATCTTTGACCATCACCAATAAAACAAGACACTTTACACCCAAATAATATAAACATGTAAATCAGTAGATTTTCCTTTAAATCAATAGATCTCCTTCTTAAACTGCTACTCTAACAAATCTTGGCGTTGCTGGAACTTCCCACTGGAGGTTGTGGTGAGTTACGGTAGTGAGGGGCGACGGTGATAAGGCTGTTGACTTTATGTTGAAGATGGGTTGGGGTTGGGTTCTCTGATTTCTTTCATTTATTATAAATACATTTATTTTATTTTTTTATTTATAATATTATAGAGGTAAAATTTTTAAAAAAGTTAACTGTCCATCCATAACGGGGACCTTTAATGTTACGTTTTATCAAACATGTGGACCGACCTTGTAGTTTTTCAAACTTGGGGACCGAAAGTGAAAATAGACCTAACCACGGGGACCTTTAATGTAACTAACCCTGTTATTTAATTAGAAAGAAGATAGAAAATTTTATGATTTTTAATGTAATTATAAGGATGAGGATTAGGATGGATTGTGAATGCTCTTACGGTAGATCAAACTCGCGCCAATTGGCTTAACATGAGGCGCGCCTACTACCAGAACACATTCATTAACATTTCTTAACTTAATTTAAAAAAGATTAAAATAAAAAAATACTTAAAAAATGCCACTTAGACACACCTTAATTCATGCTAGTTACATTTTGTGAACAATAAGAAAGCTTTTCATCAAATCTAATACAATATATAATGTTACTAGGCTAGTATGCTTGTAACACACGAGAATATTAAATAATTAACAATAAAAGTTATAAAATTATAAAACAATGTGTTCAAATAAGATACTACATAAATTACCAGCAAATAACTACTTAGAGTAATTAAAAAGATAATATCATTTTTACGACTTTTGTTTAAAAAATCTTTCTTTTAAAAAAATAGTTTTTAAACA
The DNA here is from genome assembly GCA_024085815.1 of Flaveria linearis. NCBI lineage: Eukaryota > Viridiplantae > Streptophyta > Magnoliopsida > Asterales > Asteraceae > Flaveria > Flaveria linearis. The sequence continues at coordinate 59,462,632 of CM044014.1, read as the reverse complement.
TTTGGTTTAAATAAGCACATATTTTAAAAAGATGTAGTTTTCTATAAATACTTTATTGTATAAGAAAAACTTTATATTTCACATAATTTTATTCTCCAAACATTATGAGTATGTTTGATATGGGGTAATATAATATACGAAGGAATGCAATTACTGAGAAGATGGAATGCATGAAAGAATAAAATAAATTATTACATTCCATTATCGTCTTTGGTTACCATTTATAATGAATGAATCATTACTTTGTTTTGCTTCTTAGGCATGAAAAAATGAATAAATGAAACGTAGTTATGGTGGTGATGGTGGGTGGTGGTGGTGGCCGGTGGTGGTTTCCAGCGGCAGCGATGGGCGGGGGTGGTTTCCGGCGGCGGCGGTGGCCGGTGGTGGTTTCTGGTAGTAGTCAGTGGTGGTTTCCAGCGACAACAGTTGTGGGTGGTGGTTTCCTGCAACTACGGCGGTTCCCAGCAGCGGTGGTGGTTGGCGGCTGTGGCGGTGGTTGGCGGCGGCGGCCGTGGTCGAGGGCGGGGTGGCGGCCATGCCCGGCGAAAGTAGTGGCCGATGAGCGGCGGCTGCGGTAGTGGCCGGTGGTTAGCGGCGGGAGTGGGCGGTTGTGGCCTTGCTTGGTGGTGGTTGCCTAGTGGTGGGCGTCGCAGCTAATGGTGTAACATCTCGTATTTTCACGATAATAATAATAATAATAAAGATAATAATAATAATAATAATAATAATAAAATAATAATAATAATAATAATAATAATATAAATAACAATAATAATGATAATAATAATAATAATAATAATAGCAAGAATAATAAAAATAAAAATAATAATAATAATAAAGTTCAGGGGGTGTTATGTCAATTTTGAAACTTAAAATGAAAGTTTTACACATAAAATATCAAAAGTGAAACCGTAGGGACCATTTGTGTAAAATTTTAAAACCCAAACCATTCCCCCCGTTTCCCGGCCACACTGTTCCGGCCACCTCCGGCCACTTCTCCGGCGGGTAAAATACTCAAAAATACGCGGTTTCAACCCAAATCCAACGCCCCGACAGGTTCGCGATCAAGATTCGAACTCTATGCACCCCAAAACGCGTTTAATCAGTATCCAAAGCTCACAACCTTGGATCCAACTTTATTCCCGATTATTTAACGGATAATTAACCCACTCAACACAACTTTAGACAAATTGATTTAATCAAACCGAACTTTATCTCCATATAAATGGAATGCAACCTGCAATTACAATTAAAACATACACACACACTGAATTCGATCATCCTCTTCATCGCGACCTGCAACTCTATCGAACACCATCCTCCGAGCTTTCTAAACCCAAATTAACAAAGGGCTTTTGATCATTATCATCACTAGAAGCTATCTGCAAAGTTAATTTGATTTTCAGTGAGGTTTGATCATCATTTGATTTCAAAACAACCACGACCTGTTCTTAACCTGTTCTTATCATCAACTCAACCAAATCAGGTAATTAAACACATATACATGCTCGTTTTTACATGGGGATCAAAAGCCTCATGATTATAAGTATAAACAGAATCGAATTCATGTTCAATTTTGGGTAATTTGAATTAGGGTTCATACGAAGTTTGGGGGATTCTTCAAATGGTGTTTTTATAAATTAAAAGCAGTGTTCTGTCGCGGCTGAGGCCCTTGGTTCACTGGTTTGGTGCGTGTGATGGTAAACAGGAGGTCCCGGGTTCGACCCTGGGCACCCCCTTATATTTTTAAAATGCCTTTTTAAGCCTCTAAAAATTTCAGAAAAATTCTTTAAAATTATAAAAATAAATCTTATAAACTTTTCTTATTTAAAATGTTACATAGATAATTCCTGTAAATTTATTTTAGTTAAAAAACCTTAATAATATTTATAAAATATTATTTATAAATATTATAAATAATTATTATTATAAAAATGGGCACTATATCATGTTTAATTATGAAATAGTCCGGTAAATTGTAGAAATTATATATCTTATAATTTCACGATTATTTACCAACGTAATTTCTTATAAAATATACTTTAACGATTATTTTAGATTAACAAATTATTATCGAATAAATCGAAATACAAGTAATTTCATTATTTGTCAAAACCCCAAATTCCATCTAAAACCCTAGTTCACGTTTAATTGTTAAGCTTATTATTAATCTTGTAATAAATACGTTTAGGTTCCTTGTAAAAGAATTCGTTGGAACGTCGTTTAACCATTATTATCACCTTATACGCCTATACGTCACGTGAGTATTTCTATACCCATTTTATCATTTTCACACTTTTGGGTGAAACATGTTACCTTATAAACGTTGCACTTGTAAACACGTTGAATCTTGTAAACTTATGGCAATTTACTTGTGTGTTGTGATTAGTTGAATCTTGTAGCTACCATGTAATGTCGAATATATGTACAATCATTAACTATTGCTAGCCTGGCAACGTCATAGATCTATGGGCCTGACAAGCCTGCTTGGTTGATCCAAGTACACTTAGCTAATCGTATATACTTGTAAACGTTTGAGACTTGTAAAACTTTGTCAAGGTTTGATTGTGCATTCTGTCTTACATCCCTAGTTACCTTGTTCTCTAATTTACAACATGAATTGTCATCTTTTATATACTTATGTATTCAAAACTATAGGATGCTCACCAACAATATGTTGACTTTTTATTTTTAATATGTTTCAGGCAATAGCGTTATGTGGCTATGAACAATCGTAACTCTCACACTTCGACGGTTCCGCCGTCAAGGTTGGGGTGTGACAGATTGGTATCAGAGCCCATAACTATAGGGATTTAGGTTATTAGAAATGGTGACCTAGACTATAGCTTATGCATTCACCTTATAGTATTTTTTATCTTGTAAATACATGGTTTGCATGTTACATAATGCTATGCCTTCTTATGTGCAATTTGATGCCTTAGCATAGGATTGCCTAAACTTAGTTACTTGTCTCCCTAAACTCATCTTTGACTCTCCTCGTACATAAAATCACTCAATCTTATTCTCGACGACATGAGAAATCGTATACTTATACTTATGATCTGGATCTTTAGACGTATGTCTAATCTATACAAATCTCATCAAGTTTTTGATTTTATAAACCAAGGAAATTTGTGTGACACATAGACACCTGTATTCTGGATTTCCTGGCAAAAAGGCCTGAGGGCTAAGGCAAGCGTATTCGTATAAATCTCATTGTGAGACCCGTTACGCTACCTGGGGATTTCTGGGATGAGTGATAAACTATGGTCAAAATACACAAATCTCTAAGGTAAATAAGTCAATTTACCTTGACGTGTCCACGGTTCCAAATGGTAATGCATTACCAAATGGAATCATTCCATGTACCTTACAAACTTTAGCTTGCCTTTGTCTAAACTACTATCCTTGTTACCCTCATTCCCGTAACTAACTCACTTTTAGTATGTCCAGCATGTCTCGTCAACTTGCAAGGCGTGGAAGTTCCAGCCGTAAGCTAGCTGCCAGTATTGCTCAAGAAATGGCTGCTGTTATCCCGAATATGGTGGCTGAACTCAGCAGCACCATGATTGCCACCATCGCAAACCACAACAACGGCCAAGGGGAAAATAGTGCAACCCAAGGCCGTAACAATCAAACTTGCACTTTCAAGCACTTTAGCTCTTGCAAGCCCACTAGTTTTAGTGGCAAGGAAGGAGCCACTGGTCTTCTTGAGTGGTTCGAGAGCATGGTGAACACCTTCGCCAACTGTGAGTGTCCCGAAGCACTCAAGGTTCGTTATGCCACTAGTATGCTCCAACAAAGGGCACTTACTTGGTGGAATAGCGAGAAGAGGAATTGAGGAGCCGATGCTATTCTAGCACTTACTTGGGAAGAGTTCAAGAACATCGCTATTGCAAAATTCTGCCCAAGAAGCGAACTGCAAAAGTTGGAGGAAGAATTTTGGAACTTGAAGCAAGATGGTGGTAACCATTTGGCCTACTCAACTAGGCATCATGAGTTGAGTTTACTATTGCCCCATATGGTCGACACTGTCCCCCGCAACATTGAGAAGTTCATAAAGGGTGTACCACCCCAAATTCAAGATGTTGTGGTGGGCAGCCGACCCAAAACCTTGGAGGAAGCCATCACTATCACCGCTCAACTTACCGAGAATCATATACGAGCGGGCACCATGTCAGTGAAGGGTGCAAAGAAGGTGGAAAAGACGGCTACTGAGACTGTTAAGGAGACTAAAGCTGAACCGTCTCACAACAACAACAACAAGAAGCGTAAGTTTACACCAGCACGCAACTATGTCGTGGTTGCAGCCAAACCACCTCAAAGACAACATGTACCTGTTGCCGCACCTGTGGCACAAGCTCCCATGGCAAGAGCCTATGTTGGTTCCTACCCCATGTGTAATACATGCAAATACCATCATGCGAGCAACATTCCATGCCGAGTCTGCTCGTTGTGTGGGAAATATGGACACCTTGTGGCTACCTGTCTTAGGGCACCAAACAATGCTGCAATGCTCAACAACCGGACCTGCTATAACTGTGGCGAGATTGGCTACATTCGTTTGCAATGTCCTCACAATGCGGGCAACATGCCACGAGCTTGTGGAAGGGATTTCAATATCAACGCCAACCAAGCACAAGTCAGCAATGACGTTGTGAATGGTACGACGTTGAGCCCCGTTTAAATCATTTCCTGTATTATTGATATTTCCATCTTTGTATTCATCGTATCAATAATAGAATTTTACCAAACAGGTATGTATCTTGTGAATGATCATTATGCATCTGTATTATTTGATTCGGGTGCGGATAAGAGTTTCGTGTCATTAGAATTCGAGCCCATACTTTCTAAATCACGTATTAATCTGAAAAGGCCCTACACGGTCGAAGTCGCCGATGGAAAACCTATTGTCGTTGACGTCATAATATGTGATTGCATCATAAGCCTTAACGAACAAGAATTCTCCATTGATCTTATTCCTATGAAACTTGGAAGTTTCGACGTCATCATTGGTATGGATTGGTTAACCAAACACCATGCCGAGATCGTTTGTTTTGAGAAGTGCATCCGTATACCATTACCATCTGGGGATACTTTGAAAGTGTTCGGCGAGAAACCATCCCAAGGACTCAAACTTATGTCTTGCATCAAGGCCCGCAAATGCTTAAGTAAAAATTACATGGCCTTCATGGCATATGTAGTTAATACGAAAGCCAAGGGTAAGGAATTGAAAGACATTCCTGTCGTGCGGGATTTTCCCGAGGTTTTTCCCGAGGATCTTAAGGGGCTACCTCCCGTGCGAGAAATTGAATTCAAGATAGACTTAATCTCTGGTGCAAACCCTGTGGCTAAATCACCTTATCGTCTTGCACCGTCCGAAATGCAAGAATTAGCTAGCCAACTGCAAGAGTTAACCGATAAGGGTTTCATTCGCCCTAGTTCTTCTCCTTGGGGTGCACCTGTTTTATTTGTGAAAAAGAAAGATGGGTCATTCCGTATGTGTATCGATTACCGGGAGCTCAACAAGTTGACCATCAAAAACCGGTATCCTCTTCCTCGTATTGATGATCTGTTTGATCAACTTCAAGGAGCTGCTATATTCTCGAAGATTGATCTACGTTCTGGATATCATCAATTACGAGTCCATGATGATGACATCCCAAAGACCGCGTTCCGTACTCGCTATGGGCACTATGAGTTTACGGTGATGCCTTTTGGCTTGACTAATGCTCCTGCTGTTTTCATGGATCTCATGAATCGAGTATGCAAGCCTTATCTAGATAAGTTTGTGATCGTCTTCATTGATAACATTCTCATCTATTCCAAAACCAACGCCGAGCATGAACTGCATTTGCGACAAGTTCTTGAATTGTTGAAGAAAGAGCAATTGTACGCGAAGTTCTCGAAGTGTGATTTCTGGCTCAAGGAAGTTCAATTTCTAGGACACGTGGTGAATAGCCAAGGAATTCACGTTGACCCTGCAAAGGTGGAAGCTGTGAAGAATTGGTGTGTTCCCACGACACCGACCGAGATTCGTTCTTTCCTTGGTCTTGCTGGTTATTATCGGCGATTCATCGCCAACTTTTCACGGATCGCGAAGCCGCTCACTTCCTTAACACAAAAGAATAAACCATTCGAGTGGGGACCCGAACAAGAGGAAGCTTTTGAAACATTAAAACACAAACTAAGCAATGCTCCTATCTTGACCCTACCCGATGGAAACGATGATTTCACCGTATATTGTGATGCTTCAAAACAAGGTCTTGGTTGTGTTTTTATGCAACGAGGAAAGGTGATAGCTTATGCATCAAGACAATTGAAGGTTCACGAGGTGAATTACACAACTCATGATCTTGAACTCGGTGCTGTGGTTTTCGCTTTGAAGATCTGGCGACATTATCTTTATGGGACGAAATGCATAGTCTACCGACCACAAAAGTCTCCAACACGTGTTCAACCAAAAAGATCTCAACATGAGACAAATACGTTGGATCGAGTTAATCAGCGACTACGACTGTGACATTTGCTATCATCCTGGAAAGGCGAATGCTGTAGCCGACGCGCTGAGTCGCAAGGTCCATAACAAAACCGTCTCACTACAAGAAATCCAAGATCGAAGACAGTGGTTTCACACGTTAAGAGAATTTGATACCGACGTTCGTGTGGATGTTAACGAGGCTACTATCATGCTCCAAAACATAAGGATTGATAGTGATCTCGAGTTATGCATTCGCAAGGCTCAACAAGCTGCAATAACCAACGAAGGAAGTGGTGAGGATTTGGTGTCTAACGTTCGATCACAACTGGAGGAAAAACCAAACGGCCTATGGTACTTTCTGAATCGACTTTGGATCCCAAATCATGATAACCTTCGACACATCATTTTGAACGAAGCTCATCACACCCGATATTCTATTCATCCTGGCTCCGATAAAATGTACATGGACTTGCGTGGTCAATATTGGTTGCCTGGAATGAAGAAAGATATCGCGGTTTATGTCTCCAAATGTCTCACGTGTGCAAGAGTCAAAGCTGAGCATCAACGACCAAGTGGTTTACTTGAACAACCTGAAATCCCTATGTGGAAATGGGAACATGTATCCATGGATTTCATAACCAAGTTACCTCGCACTCCTCGTGGTCATAATAGTATATGGGTGATTGTGGACCGTTTGACTAAGACGGAACATTTCATACCTATACGAGACACATACAAAGTTTCAAGACTAGCTCGTATATACATTGACGAAATTGTGAGTCGTCATGGCGTACCATTGCACATCATTTCCGATCGAGATGCTCGTTTCACTTCGCACTTTTGGTCATCTATGCAAGAACTCTTGGGTACTCAATTGGATTTAAGTACGGCTTACCATCCTCAAACTGATGGTCAAACCGAATGAACAATCCAAACCCTTGAGGATTTGCTACGATTATGTGTCCTTGACTTTGGTGGTAATTGGGATACGCATTTACCGCTCGCGGAATTTTCGTATAACAATAGTTATCATTCGAGTATCAAGATGGCACCGTTCAAAGCACTTTATGGTCGTAAATGCCGATCACCGATCTGTTGGACCGACATTGGTGAAAACTTTATCACTGGTCCTGAACTTATACAAGAAACGACCGATAAAGTCGCTACAATCCGCAAGAACCTTGAAGTAGCAAGAAGTCGACAAAAGAGCTATGCCGATAAGCATCGTAAACCGTTGGAGTTTCAAGTTGGTGATATGGTTCTCCTTAAGGTTTCACCATGGAAAGGCATTCGTTTTGGAAAGAAGGGTAAACTAGCTCCAAGATTTGTAGGACCATTCAATATCCTGAAAAGGATTGGGAAAGTGGCTTATAAACTAGAACTACCTTCCGACCTTAGTGGAGTTCATCCTATGTTCCATGTCTCAAATTTGAGAAAGTGTTTGGTCGACGAGAGTCTGCATGTTCCACTAGAAGACATTCAGATCGATGAGTCATTGCACTTTATCGAGAAACCTATCGAGATTATGGATCGCATCATGAAGAAGACTAGGACAACAACTACTCCCATTGTCAAGGTTCGTTGGGAAACAAGTGTGGAGCTGAGTTCACGTGGGAGCGGGAGGATCATATGAAGGAGAGATACCCGTATTTGTTTGTTTAGTTCATTTTTAATTTCTGAACGAAATTCTTTAAAGTAGGGGAGACGGTAACACCTTGTATTTATACGATAATTAACATTCATTCTTAATCAACGTAAAAGCTTATAAGGCTAATTTGAAGCCACACACTTTAGACTCTCTTTTTACCTCTAATGGCTCTGCCATTGCACATAAAGTAAACACTAAAGCGGTCAGCTTAATCGATGATGAATTTTCTCCTTTCAATACCTTATCAAAACCTGAAAGTCCTTCAGAGTGTATCTCAGAAAATGAAAAAGAGAATCTTTATGATCTATCTGTGGTTTCATGCTCACCTTCTGATTCACTTGAGAATGTGAGGATCAAATGAAATCCAAGCGACCTCATCTTGTCGTCTCAGCCTCTTCGTAAACAAATTTCGGGACGAAATTTCCTAAAGTAGGGGAGAATGTAACATCTCGTATTTTCACGGCGCGTTAATAATAATAATAATAATAATAAAGAAGATAATAATAATAATAATAATAATAATAATAATAATAATAATAATAATAATAATAATATAAATAACAATAATAATGATAATAATAATAATAATAATAGCAAGAATAATAAAAATAAAAATAATAATAATAAAGTTCAGGGGGTGTTATGTCAATTTTGAAACTTAAAATAAAAGTTTTACACATAAAATATCAAAAGTGAAACCGTAGGGACCATTTGTGTAAAATTTTAAAACCCAAACCATTCCCCCCGTTTTCCCGGCCACACTGTTCCGGCCACCTCCGGCCACTTCTCCGGCGGGTAAAATACTCAAAAATACGTTGTTTCAACCCAAATCCAATGCCCCGACAGGTTCGCGACCAAGATTCGAACTCTATGCACCCCAAAACGCGTTTAATCAGTATCCAAAGCTCACAACCTTGGATCCAACTTTATTCCCGATTGTTTAACGGATAATTAACCCACTCAACACAACTTTAGACAAATTGATTCAATCAAAACGAACTTTATCTCCATATAAATGGAATGCAACCTTGCAGGATCGATTATGGGTGATTTTTCTCTCAACTCACTGTGAACAACACTCAGCAAGTAGTCTATGAAGAGTTGATCACAATATAACAAGTAACAAGCAGTAGGAAAATTAACACAGGAAGTAAATTTTCAAGGTACTTTTATATATTGCTTCTCAACTCAAAGGATTACAAGACTCTTGGACTCAAAATCGCTTATCTAAAGAGTTACAGGGAGAAGATATATATAATACTACCTACAGCCGGATATACTTTGATACCAGCTGGACACCTCTAACCTTACATCTATACTACAAGACTCTAGGTGAGGTCTTTCAGACCTTTTGCCTGAGAGTTGGTAGTCAGGACATGTCCCTGACTTACCTTTTATCACCAACTAAAGTTGGTAACATGTACTATCATAAAAAGGTGAACAGTAGAATAAAGTATGGTCAACAACATGGCTCTTTAGGAAGATGCGATGTTGTATCAGAGGTCTGCAGCGGACTGACAGGGACCATACTTTTATCTGCTGGACATAGCAATGTATTCCTAAGGATAAAGTGCTTCGGAAGTATAACTTCTTCCGAAGGCACTTATACTTAGGAAGACTGCTTCTTCCGAGGCTTGGAGTCTTCTTTGTCTTCGGAAGCAGACTTTGTCTTCAGCTCTTTCATCAGACTTTGTCTTCGGAAGCTCAGACTTTGTCTTCAGCTCTTTCATCAGACTTTGTCTTCGGAAGCTCAGACTTTGTCTTCGGAAGCTCAGACTTTCGGAAGATCTCTTGCTCAGCTTTGGAAGCCTTTGAATGTAGCACCAAAAGTGACTATGAAGTGGTTTTGGTTGCACCAGCCTTATCATGATCCAACAAACTCCCCCTAGGCTGATGCTACCAAAACTTCACTTCTCTCTTCTTCTCAAAGCTCTCAGCACCAAGGAAAGTAAGTGTTTATCAGTGTCTTCATTCTTTCCTGCTGTGGTGCTGAGAATCTTGTACAGATCCTTGGTGGAAAGAACCTCTACTCTGTCACCTTGGATTATGTGCACCCTCTGTTGTGGCCCTCTGAAAAGAGTTAGTTGATGGGAAGTATAGTCATATTCCCATCGAACTATTGGTTCCAATTCAGGACCTTCCACCATCTGTAGAAAGGCTGTGCCTTTGGTGGTTGGTCTTTCCTTGTCTTCCACTCCTTTCAACTTCAACTCTTCTTCAATCTTGGCTCTTCTACTTCGTTCAGCCAAGTGGAGACCGCTGATATGGTTTCTGATGTGTACAGCAGTCTCAGAGTTGGAGGGATTGGAGAATGGCTTCTCTGCAAGCTCAGCAAGATCAAATCTGCTGAGATGCAGTAGAGAAGTGGCATTAAGCCTGTTGGTTTCACCATTCTCCCTTTCCACAATAAAGTTATGAGAAGGTTCATCGAACCTCCACTGGATTATAGCATTTCTAGGTCCAGGAGATTGACCAGAAATCCTATCCTCTTTCCTGGTATCCAGCAGAGTCACCAGTCTCCTTCTTAGTCTCTTCTCCTCAGCATTGAGGATATTGGAGTTGAGACCAAGAAGTCTTGCAGCCTGGCCCAAAGTGTCTCTAGGCAACTCAAGAAATTGGCCTAGGGTGAGGGAGCTTGAAGAGTTATCAACATAGGTGATGTTGATAAGCTCTCCCTCACAGGAAATGCTGCTCAAAGTGGTGCAGTTGATGAGCCTCGTCTTGAACTCCTTTATTTCCTCAAAGGAGAGATGTTGAGGAGGCTGAGGGGATGGTCTTGGTTTTGTTGGGTAGGCTTAGGTTTAGTGGTTTTGGGTTGTGTCTTGGGTTTTAGGATGGGTAGTTTGGGTGGTTGAGGTGATGTGGTAGGTTTGGGTAGAGTTGTGGGTTGAGGGGTGAAGGTTTCATCAGTGGGTTCGGTTTTGATGGGAAAAGGGGTTGGTTCTGGTGTGGGTTGTGGCTGTGGTTGAGACCGTTCCCTATACCCTCCTGTACATCTCCCTTCTCTTCCCCAGACGGATGTCAGCTTTGATTTCACTGACTATCCATTGGAGTGTCCTTTCGGACATAGGTCCCACCTGCCTACCAGAGAACCCATGAGCCGGAGAAAGTCTTTCATCCAGGCTTTGTCATTGGACTTCTTGGTGGCAGTGACCCCCTTCTCTTCCTCCTTCCTCTTCTTTTCCCTCAACTTTTCCCTAGCAGCCTTCTTCCTTTCCTTCTCCATTTGATCCTGCTCTTTATTATGGAGCAGCAGGATCATGTCATTGTCATGTGGAGACAGTTCAGGAAGACTGAAGCCTCTTGAGAGTAGGAATTTGACCCTATCCTCTCTCAGCTTCAGGGCTGCCTCCCTTCGCTTTTTTTCTTCCTTCTCCAAGGCCAACCTGGCTTCTTTTTCTTGTTGTAGCCTGGTTGACCTCTCCAAAGTCACCAACTTCTTTAGTGGTAGCAGGAGTATCTCCTCATTGGCAGCTCCTAGACTGATGAGCTGGTCAATGAGTGTTGTTCTTCTCTTCTGGTTGATTTCTTCCTGATTGGCTGCAGCTGCCTTAGAACTAGCAGCTAGCAGCTTTTCAGTAGGAAACCTACCTTTCTTTTGGAGCTTCTCAATCCTCTCCTCCTCCTGAAGCTCTTCCACAGTCAATTTCTTTTTCCTTTGTCTTTGGCGATGCTTGACTGTGGTGGTTCTTGGATGGAGAGTTGTGATTGAGAGAGAAGTTCAGCTGGTGTTTGGGTTGGAGGAATGTCAGAAATGTCCTCCCTGCTCACCTAAGATGCTATTTCAGCAATAACATCTGTGATGGTCAGTTCCTCGAACATCTGAAATAAGCCTTCCGCAGCTTCTATTTCGGCTTCGGAAGATTTTTCTTGTTCTTCCGAGACTTCCATGTAAGCTTCAGAAGCTTCAGCTTGAGCTTCGGAAGATGAGACTGCTGCAAGTTCTGTCCCAACTATTTCAGTTGCTGGGCCATCAGTCCCCATTTCCCCTTCGAAGCTAATCTCAGGTTCCATGTGGACCTTAGGTTGACCAACTTCTTCCACAGTGGTAGAAGGTGCAGTCAGTCTTTGAAGCTCCTCAGCCCCAAAGTATATAAGTGTGGTGTCGGGGCTGGGCTGTTCTAGGGATGATCTCAATACAAACTTTGTGAAGAGTCTGTAGAGATCTTGAAGCTAACATGGTTGGAGTATACGGTTGGGTTAACAGTTAGTGCAGTGAGGTATGTGGATTCGGTAAGAAAGGTGATGATTTGGGTGAAGTCGACATCCCTTGATGAATCAAGTAATGCGACTTGGTTGTGCTGAGGGTTTAGCGCCATTGGAGAAAAGGTAAGCTTGAAATTTGGGTGAAATTGAAGGTTTGACAGTGAAGGGAATAGTTAGGGCTGTAAAGTGGTAAAAGAAGATGAAATTGATCAGTCAAGATTATTTAAAAGGGGATGAATTGTGGTAGTGGCGGTAGTAGGGTAACTGTTTGGGGTTACTGTGGGTGGTATGGTGGTTTACGGCGGAGAAATGATAGTGGCGGCAAGGATAATTTTAAATAATCTGACCATCATGGACAAAATCTTTACTTTTTATAGAGTGGGGCCCAAAAGATATTCGTTACATATAAAAACCTTTACTTCCGAGGGTAAAACATTTCCGAAGGTAATTTTCTTCCGAAGGCAATTTCTCTTCCGAAGCACGATATTGCTTCCGAAGGTAAAATTGTCCTTTGAAGGCACTTTATCTTCCGAAGCAAAGCATTGCTTCCGAAGGTAAAGTTTCTTTCCGAATGGAGAGTTGTATAAGTTTCGGAAGTAGATCTGATGTAAGATCAATCGCTTCTTCCGAGACTGAAAATTCTTCCGAGAAGAAAATTTCCATTGAGGAATTTGGCTTCGGAAGATATTCAAGAATATCTTCCGAGAGTTAATTCCTCTTTGGAAGGAATTTACACTTGGAATAATTTAAAGATCTTTTGTAACAGGGCTTAAATTGTATTGACACAAGACTTTACATATTAAAAAAAGGTTTTCAAAAGAGGTAGTTATTCAATATTTATCATCCCAATTGCTGATATGAGATACTTAAATCTTTGTTCATCAAATGCCTTTGTGAACAAATCAGCATATTATTCATTTGAGTCAACTTTGATTAACTTTATCAGCTGTTTCTCATGAATATCTCTAATGAAATGATACCTGATATCAATGTGCTTTGTCTTGGAGTGCTTCACCGGATTCTCAGTAATGGAGATAGCACTGTTGTTGTCAATATGGATAAAAGTAGTCATGAAGTTGAATCCATAGTCTAACATCTGATTTTGAATCCATAGCAGTTGAGCACAGCAGCTAGCAGCAGCAATGTATTCAGCTTCAGCAGTTGATGTAGAGACACAGGATTGTTTCTTGCATTACCATGAGATAATCCTTCCACCAAGAAATTAACATCCTCCTGATGTTGATTTCTTGTCAATGTTGCAGCCACCATAGTCACTGTCAGAGTATCCATAGAGATTGAAATCACTATTTCTTGGATACCAGAGACCTAGTTTAGGTGCTCCTTTGAGGTATCTGAGGATTCTCTTTGCAGCAGCTAGGTGAGACACCTTTGGAGCAGCCTGATATCTTACACAAATGCATGTGGCAAACATGATATCTGGTCTACTAGCAGTGAGATACATCAGAGAACCAATGATTGCTCTATACTGATGTTGATCAGTATCCTCCCCTCAAGGTCAGGGCAAAGATTATGGTTTCTGGGTATAGGTGTCTTGGCTGGTTTACAATCCTTCATTTCAAATCTATCTAAGATGTCTGAGACGTACTTAGATTGACTTATGAAGAACCCTTCCTTCATCTGTTTCACCTGAATTCCAAGGAAAAAGTCCATTTTTCCCATGGAACTCATCTCAAACTTCTGCTTCATTATGCTTTTAAAGTCCCTGCACATTTGGTCGTTTGAAGAACCAAATATGATGTCATCAACGTAGACTTGTACAAGCAAAATGTCTTCTCCACTTTTTCTGATGAAAAGAGTCTTGTCAATGGTACCTCTAGTGTATCCATTCTTCAGGAGAAACTGAGACAAGGTCTCATACCACAGCCTAGGTGCTTGGTGCAGCCCATATAGAGCATTATCCAGTTTGCACACGTAGTTGGGGTGCTGTGGGTCTTCAAATCCTGGAGGTTGACATACATAGATTTCCCTATCTATATCCCCATATAGAAAAGCACACTTGACATCAAGTTGGTAGACTGTGAAGTTCTTGGATGCAGCATAAGCAAGGAAGATCCTAACTGCCTCAAGTCTTGCAACAGGTGCAAAGACATCAGTATAATCGATTCCTTCCTCCTGGGTGTATCCTTGAACTACTAGTCTTGCCTTGTTCTTGATAATCAAGCCTCTATCATCTTTCTTGTTCCTGAACACCCATTTAGTGCCTATGGGTACTTGACCAGATGGTAGTGGGCATAGATTCCAGACCTTTTGTCTTCTGAATTGAAGCAGCTCCTCCTGCGTTGATTCAACCCAACTACTATCCTTTAAGGCATCTTCTACCTTCTTTGGTTCCATCTGAGACAAGAAGCATGAGTACAAGCAGACATTCCCATGATGAGTTTGTCCTCTTGTTCTCACACCCTCAGAGACATTCCCTATGATGTTCTCAGTTGGAGAGTGTTATGAATCCTAAGACGAGGAATCACTTCCAGTTGCAGAGATAAGTCTAGGTTAGACATATTCTGATCAGGAACTGGATCACTCTGTCCAACTGCTGTTTCAAAGTCATTCAATGAGGACTGATTGAATGATTGAGAAATATCATCAATGGTTGGTTGTGAAATAGGATTAACAGTTGCCTGTTCCTTCAGAATACTACTTCCCTTAACCTGGTGTTGTAATGGATCACCTGAAGAACTTTGAGGTTGATCAAGTGATTCACTTGTTGAAGCTTCATTATTCCTGGAGATAGTTACACTATCAGATCTGTGAATGGTTGAAGCTTGTTGCCTTTCAGCTCTTGGAGAATTTGGAAGAGGTCTGGGAAGCTCAAACAGTTGACTTGCATCAGCATCAGCATCAACATTCTCTTGAGCACCTGTTCCAGCTGAAACATTCTCACAAGATGGTTTAGAATAGTTTGGAAACAATTCTAAATCAAAGATATACCCAGGTCCATTCCCCCTAACACAAGGAGTGTGCTCATTAACAACTATATTGGATGATTCCTCAAATTGTTGATTCTTGATATTGTATACTCTATAAGCTTTAGAGCTAGAAGAGTATCCAATAAAGATAGCATCATCCGACTTCTCAGCAAACTTTGCTAAGTTGTCCTTTGTGTTAAGTATGGTGCACCTGCAGCCAAAGGACCTTAGAAAGCCAATGAACGGTGGCCTCTTATTCCATAACTCATAAGGGGTTTTTCCATGGGGCTTAACTACAAGAACCATGCTCTGTACATAGCATGCAGTGCTGACTGCCTCTGCCCAGAATGTTAGAGGCAGTTTTGAATCAGCTAACATGGTCCGAGCAGCCTCAATAAGTGTCCTGTTCCTCCTCTCAGCAACACCGTTTTGTTGAAGAGTTCTGGGAGCACTATATTGTCTGGCAATCCCTTTTGAGTCACAGAATGAGTCAAGAACAAAGTTCTTAAACTCAGTCCCTTGATCACTTCTAATGATCTTAACCTTGTGATCAATTTGATTTTCTATTTTAAGAATAAAAGATTTTAAAGTTTCAGCAGTTTCATCTTTACTTCTTAAAAAGAATACCCATGTAAATCTTGTAAAATCATCAACTATCACAAGGTAGTATGATTTCCTTCCAATGCTCATTATACTTGTGGGTCCAAAGAGATCCATGTGCAATAAGTGTAATGGAGTAGTGATAGAGTTAACACATTTGGATTTATGAGATGATCTGTGTTGTTTCCCTTTCAGGCATGCAACACAGTTATCTTTGCAGAAAAATTCCTTTTTAGGCAAACCATGTACCAAGTTATTTTAGCCAATTTATTCATTGTTTTAAAATTCACATGACACATACGTTTATGCCATAGTGTTGACTCATCACTATCAGCTTTGGAAAGAAAGCATGATACTTCACCCATAGGAGAAGCATTGTTCATATCCAGCTTGTACATATCCCCTTTCCTGGGAGATCTAAGAAGCACCAATTCCGGAGGAATTGTCATCCCTGGTTTGAGGATAATGCCTTCATGTTCTGTGAAGAGCATCTGATGCTTCTGGTCACAGAATTGAGAAACACTTAACAGATTGTGTTCAAGCTGTTTGACAAAGTGAACTTTGTCAATGTTTATTCTGCCATTGGATATACTTCCTCTGCCAGAATATATCCTCCGGCCTCACCTCCAAATTGGACAGGCCCTCCATCAAAGTTCTGGAATTGTTGAAGGAGAGATCTGTTCCCTGTCATGTGCTTGGAGCATCCACTATCTACAATCCAGACATTGTTGTTCTTGTCAAATGGACGTCCCTGCACATAAGATGAGATGGTTAGTTTTGTTTGGAAGCCCAAGCCTTGCTGGTCTTGGGCTCTTCTAACGATAGTGACATAATTGAACGAAAAGATATGCATTGGGGTTCAATAGAGGTCATTGTTGAAGAAGAGGTTTGGGCTGCAGCATCTTCTTTGATCTTCCAATCCATTACTTGGTTGATCTTTGAAGATGAGCTTGTTGAAGCTTGTGCAGCATGGCCTTCTTCCGAAGCTTCTTTCTTTTCGGAAGAAGCCTTCACCACCTTTTCTTCCGAAGTAGTCTTCTTCTGAGATGGTTTCAAGGGAGCCTTCTTGTTCTTCCGAACATTAGAAGGTTTGGCTTCCGAAGCCATTTTCCCTTCGGAAGAAGTAGTTTCTTCCGAAAGCAACTTGGCTTCCGAGACCAACTTTCCCTTTTTCATCATTTGGACCTTTTGAAGTGGTCCAACTAAGAAACCTTCTGTGACTCCTTCTTTTCTAACATTATTTGCATAATGTGTGCTTGCTGGATTGTAGTAACAATCTTTAGCCATGTGGTTGTGCAGACCACACATTATGCAGGCAATGTTAGTCTTCTGGGAACTTGCAGGTTGCTGTTTCTTGGGTTTCTTCTCTTCATCAGCAACTTTCCCTTTCAACTTCTGATCCTTCAGTAGGACAGGAGTGCTGGTATTACACTCCTTTCCTGAATCAGAAGTACCTACCACTTGAAATCCGGCAGAAATGAAGACACCCTTTTGCTTTGGGTCGATCTTAAGCTTGGACTCTGTAACCTTCTTGGCAGTCCTTATAGCAGCTTTAGCTCTGCTTCTTCTTGCCTTGGTGGTTAGGATTTGGTCTTCACAGGTGGAGATGAGTGTATCCTCCTGTTTCTCCCCTGTGGTGGCTACTATTTTTGCCTCATCCTTTAGTTCCAATAGAGAAGGGTCAGCAGTTGGAACCTCTTGCTCTTCAGTACCACATCTAGGTAGTCTAATAGACTCATAAGAGTGTGGTGGAGCTATTTCATTGGTTCCCAACCCTTCTTTGTTTTGATAAAACATTTTGGAATGAGAGGTTGATGCAAGAATAGTTTGGAAGCTTTGCTCAGTAATAGCTTGCTTCCTGGCCTGAGCCTCAGCTGTGACCAACTGGGCTTGAACCTCAGATAGTTTGGATATCAGATCTTTAATTTGAGTCTTATAATTAGTCTTTTCATGTTTTAAAAGAGACACAGTTTTCTCTAACTCCTCAATTTTCTTTTGGTAGTCAGATTCAGCTCTCTTAAAATCAGATTTTAGCACATTTAAAGACTCAACCTCAGATCTGATTTCCGAAATGTAATCCTTATAGAGTTTAACTTTAGCAATACAGGCAGCAGTATAAAGATGTTCATATACCTGATCATCATCTGTTCCAGCCATGAGTGCTTGTGCAGGAGTCACATCCTATACCATGAAGCTCCAGTCAACTTCTTGAGCCACAGCAGCTGTTTCAGTTGACTTCTCTTCATGCTTTGAAGCAGTGGGATGTGTGGAGGCCTGTGGGGTTCCCGGGTTGTTCTTGGGAGCCTTGCATTCCCTAGCAAAGTGACCAAGTTGGTTGCAGTTGTAACACTTTGCTTTGCTTTTGTCAAACCCAAACCTGCTGTTGACTGGGTTTTGAGGGAATTGCCTTCCAGTTCTCTTGAAGAACTTCTTCGCTCTGTAAGTTAAAAGAGCCATCTGCTGGACAATATCCATATACTCCACATCATCTGGACTGAAGCACTCAAGATCATCAAAGTAGTATTGAAAATCACCAGAGTGTCCACTTCCAGAGACAAAGGCACAACTATCCTGAGAGGAGTTGTGTTGAACCTTTTGAGACTTTGGAGTCTCAGGTAGAGTAATGTAAGGTCCGCTGTGTGAGTTGTCAGGGTAACATAGCAACTGATGTTGTGGTTCCGTGATTTCCCTTTCAACCACATGAAGGGCTGAACTCAGTTGGTTATTGGAGTGACCAGAGGAGTTCTGCATGTTCATCTCCATCTGGAATGCACTTAGGATACCATACAACTCTGTCAGAGTAAGAGTCTTAAGGTCCGAAGTTCTCTTTATTACAACACAGTAATGTATCCATAGTTTAGGAAGGGAAGACATGAACTTCCTAACTATGTCTCTATTCTCAAGAGCTACTCCAATATCCTCCAGAGTATCTACTAGCTCAACATACCTGAAGTATTGTTAAGTCAAGGTCTCACCAGCCTTGAAAGTAAACTTCTCAAACTGCTGCTTCAAGAGATCCTTCTTGTTCTCTTGGGTTTCCTTGGATCCTTCATACATCAGCTTCAGTGCTTCCCATAAATCTTTAGCAGTTTTGCCCTTCTTGAAGCGTCTGTAGACGAAGTTGGGGAGAGCAGTTTGGAGAGAAGTCATAGCCCTTTGATCCAGCTCTATTCTCTTCCTGTCTTCTTCTGAGTAATCATCAACATCTTTTGGAATGATGCGATTACCAGTGGCAGAAGTGGTGCTTGGTATGAAAGGACCATTGACAATGGAGTCCCACATCCTTGAATCTTGACACTTGATGAAGCCTTCCATTCTGATACACCATGTGTCAAAGTCTTTAGGGGTGATCAGTGGGGACTTGGTCATGGTACCGGTTTCCATATCAGCCTTGGAGAGAGCAGCCATTTGAGTGAGTGGTTTGTAGTGAGGAGTGAAAAACAGGTTGATTTGGATGGTAAGATCTCATAATCAAGAGCCTGGAGCTCTGATACCAATTGCAGGATCGATTATGGGTGATTTTTCTCTCAACTCACTGTGAACAACACTCAGCAAGTAGTCTATGAAGAGTTGATCACAATATAACAAGTAACAAGCAGTAGGAAAATTAACACAGGAAGTAAATTTTCAAGGTACTTTTATATATTGCTTCTCAACTCAAAGGATTACAAGACTCTTGGACTTAAAATCGCTTATTTAAAGAGTTACAGGGAGAAGATATATATAATACTACCTACAGCCGGATATACTTTAATACCAGCTGGACACCTCTAACCTTACATCTATACTACAAGACTCTAGGTGAGGTCTTTCAGACCTTTTGCCTGAGAGTTGGTAGTCAGGACATGTCCCTGACTTACCTTTTGTCACCAACTAAAGTTGGTAACATGTACTATCATAAAAAGGTGAACAGTAGAATAAAGTATGGTCAACAACATGGCTCTTTAGGAAGATGCCATGTTGTATCAGAGGTCTGCAGCGGACTGACAGGGACCATACTTTTATCTGCTGGACATAGCAATGTCTTCCTAAGGATAAAGTGCTTCGGAAGTATAACTTCTTCCGAAGGCACTTATACTTAGGAAGACTGCTTCTTCCGAGGCTTGGAGTCTTCTTTGTCTTCAGAAGCAGACTTTGTCTTCAGCTCTTTCATCAGACTTTTTCTTCGGAAGCTCAGACTTTGTCTTCAGCTCTTTCATCAGACTTTGTCTTCGGAAGCTCAGACTTTCGGAAGATCTCTTGCTCAGCTTCGGAAGCCTTTGAATGTAGCACCAAAAGTGACTATGAAGTGGTTTTGGTTGCACCAGCCTTATCATGATCCAACAAACCTGCAATTACAATTAAAACATACACACACACTGAATTCGATCATCCTCTTCTTCGCGACCTGCAACTCTATTTCTAAACCCAAAGTAACAGAGGGCTTTAGATCATTATCATCACTAGAAGCTATCTGCAAAGTTAATTTGATTTTCAGTGAGGTTTGATCATCATTGTTTGCGGATGATATTGTCTTAATATCGGAATCTAAAAGGGTGCTAAACGACAAGCTAGAACAGTGGAGAGCAGCACTAGAGCGCAAAGGTTTAAGGATAAGTCGCTCTAAGACAGAATACATGCATTGTAACTTTAGTGGCGAGGCGGAAGAGGACACCCAAATCAGTATTCAGGGTATGGCGGTCCCACAAACGTCTAGATTCAAATACCTGGGCTCGTACTTGCAGGAGGACGGAGAGATACACAGCGATGTAGCGCACCGTGTTCAAGCAGGATGGTGCAAGTGGAGAGCAGCATCAGGGATCCTATGTGATAAGAGGTTTCCAGCAAAACTAAAGGGAAAGCTATATCGAGTGGCAGTACGTCCAGCTATGTTATATGGAACAGACTGCTGGGCCATAAAGAAATCGCACGAGAAACAAATAGAGGTAGCGGAAATGCGAATGCTGAGGTGGATGTGCGGTCACACAAGACTTGATCGGATAAGAAACGAAGTATTTAGACAGAAGCTAGAAGTGGCTTGTATCGCAGATAAAATACGAGAGGGAAGATTAAGATGGTTTGAGCATGTCAAGAGGAGACCAATGGCGGCACCAGTTAGAGCAGTAGAGAACATCATAGTAGAGGGTAGGAGGAGTAGAGGAAGACCTAGATTGACTTGGGATGAGGTAATTAGGCGAGATATGATACACTTGCACCTCTCTGAGCACATGATCGAGGATAGGATTGAGTGGAGGCGTAGAATTAAAATTAAGGACTTCTAGTTCGACCTATAGACAGGAAGGGTATTTGAAGTCTGGTTGCGGGGCCTGATGTCTAAGTAGCCCATATCTGCCCTTTAACGGCGATTCTACATGCACCTAGGATATGTGTATGCTATGTGTTGTATGATCTATTGTGTACTGTATGCTATGTGTTGTATGATTTATTGTATGATGTCTTGCTTTCGATATGGCTTTTTGTATACTGCATGCTATGTGTTGTATGATTTATTGTATGTGGTCTTGCTATCAGTATGGCTTTTGCTATCGAGTCGGGGGTCTCTTTGGAAGTGGTCTCTCTACCTAACAAGATAGAGGAAAGACTCGCCTACACCTACCCTCCCCAGACCCTGCTCTTGAGTGGGATATACTGGGTTTGTTTGTTTGTTTGTTTGTTTGTTTGTTTGTTTTGATTTTAAAACAACCGCGACCTGTTCTTAACCTGTTCTTATCATCAACTCAACCAAATCAGGTAATTAAACACATATACATGCTCGTTTTTACATGGGGATCAAAAGCCCCATGATTATAAGTATAAACAGAAACGAATTCATGTTCAATTTTGGGTAATTTGAATTAGGGTTCATACGAAGTTTGGGGGATTCTTCAAATGGTTTTTTTATAAATTAAAAGCAGTGTTCTGTCGCGGCTGAGGCCCTTGGTTCACTGGTTTGGTGCGTGTGATGGTAAATAGGAGGTCCCGGGTTCGACCCCGGGCACCCCCTTATATTTTTAAAATGCCTTTTTAAGCCTCTAAAAATTTCAGAAAAATTCTTAAAAATTATAAAAATAAATCTTATAAACTTTTCTTATTTAAAATGTTACATAGATAATTCTTGTAAATTTATTTTAGTTAAAAACCTTAATAATATTTATAAAATATTATTTATAAATATTATAAATAATTATTTTTATAAAAATGGGCACTATATCATGTTTAATTATGAAATAGTCCTGTAAATTGTAGAAATTGTATATCTTATAATTTCACGATTATTTACAAACGTAATTTCTTATAAAATATACTTTAACGATTATTTTAGATTAACAAATTATTATCGAATAAATCGAAATACAAGTAATTTCATTACTTGTCAAAACCCCAAATTCCATCTAAAACCCTAGTTCACGTTTAATTGCTAAGCTTATTATTATTCTTGTAATAAATACGTTTAGGTGCCTTGTAAAAGAATTCGTTGGAACGTCGTTTAACCATTATTATCACCTTATACGCCTATACATCATGTGAGTATTTCTATACCCATTTTATCATTTTCACACTTTTGGGTGAAACATGTTACCTTATAAACGTTGCACTTGTAAACACATTGAATCTTGTTAACTTATGGCAATTTACTTGTGTGTTGTGATTAGTTGAATCTTGTAGCTACCATGTAATGTCGAATACATGTACAATCATTAACTATTGCTAGCCTGGCGACGTCATAGATCTATGGGCCTGACAAGCCTGCTTGGTTGATCCAAGTACTCTTAGCTAATCGTATATACTTGTAAATGTTTGAGACTTGTAAAACTTTGTCAAGGTTTGATTGTGCATTCTGTCTTACATCCCTAGTTACCTTGTTCTCTAATTTACAACATGAATTGCCATCTTTTATATACTTATGTATTCAAAACTATAGGATGCTCACCAACAATATGTTGACCTTTTATTTTTAACATGTTTCAGGCAATAGCGTTATGTGGCTGTGAACAATCGTAACTCTCACACTTCGACGATTCCGCCGTCAAGGTTGGGGTGTGACAAAAGGCAGGTGGTTGGCGACGCCACTGGTGGCCGGTGATTGGTGGCGGCGTCGGTGGTCGATGGTTGGCGGCGGTGGTGGCCGGTGGTTGGCGGCGACGGCAGTGGCCGATGGTGGTGGTGGTCGTGCCTTGTGGTGGTTGCCTGTGGCGAACGATCTTGGTGGTCGGTGGTGGTTGTTGTGGTGAGTGAGTGGTGTTGGCGACTAATGATGGAAAAATAAATTTGAGGGAATGGAATCAACTACGTAATGGTTCATTCCATTAACTGTACCAAACAAACATGTCTTTATTAGTCACAATCAATGATTTGTTTCATTCCGTCACTTATTATTAAACGTTACCTATGTTTTTTTAATTAAAAGGATCATGTTTTTAATCTATTAGAAAAATATGCTTTTTATTTGTAAAGAGTGTAAGATGATCTAATATTATGTCGCATAACATTTTAGTTATTTATTATATATAGATCTAAAATATTTATACTAATTTATAATGCATAAACTTGGAACACAAATGTAATTTCATAAAAAATTAAGATATCTAAGACAACTTCTTAAGCATTATGTACAAGTATTATATGCAATCATTACTATTTTGTCCTTAATTTATTAAACTTCTTCTAATCAACTACATTAATTAATTAATTTATATTATTAATACATTATTTAATAATATGAGATTATTTAAATCACCACATTATCTATTTCATTTTCTATAATAATTTAAATTAACATTTAAAATATTAATTAGTGTTATCTTATATGAATACTTAATTATATAAGGACTAATAACTTTATAATAATAATCATAATAATAATAATAATAATAATAATAATAATAATAATAATAATAATAATAATAAAATTTATAAATAAGTACTATCTAATTTGAATACTTAACTATTTAACTGTCAAATATTTTTATACTAATGATAATAATAATAATCTATATATATTTTATCAATACTATTATATAAAACGTATGAGTATGACACACTTATAATATAATAGTTTCTAATTTTCTCATATTTAATAAATTTCTCATAATTAATACATTATTTAGTATATACTTATTTAAATACTTTCTTATTTATAATACTTTAAATTAATATTAAAATGAATACCTTTATTATTTATATTATTATAACTTATACTCTTTGATTTAAATATTATTTTCTTTAAAGACTTAAGTATATAACTACTAAATATTTATATCGTTATAATAATAATAATACCCAAATATATTTGTGTTTAATGCATGTCGAAAAAGAGACTCGATAACACCCGACATATCAATATATATATAACAAACATAAAAGATTATGAGTAGTGATGGTAAATTTTTTCTAAATGTCATCATAATAATTTTTTTCTCCAAACTAATATAAAACCTATTTTGTTTTTTTTATAATTTTACATTTAAACCTTTAAGTATTTCTCTTTCTTTTTTAT
Organism: Flaveria linearis; assembly: GCA_024085815.1. Taxonomy (NCBI): domain Eukaryota; kingdom Viridiplantae; phylum Streptophyta; class Magnoliopsida; order Asterales; family Asteraceae; genus Flaveria; species Flaveria linearis. The sequence goes on along the minus strand of CM044014.1, from coordinate 59,438,294 downwards.
TAAATTTATACCTACTCATTTTGTTTTTTTTTAATTTTTATACTTAAGCCTTCAAGTAATGTAAAATTTACATTTAATAACTTGAACTTATTTTAAAAGTTTACACTTAAACCTTCGAGTTAAGTTAAATTTACATTTATTCACCTGAACTTTTTTTTAAATTTATATTTAAGCATTCGAGTTATGCCCAATTTACATTTAATCACCTGAAATTTTATAAGTTTTATATATAAGTATCCGAGTTTTATCAAAAAAAATTAACCAATTTATAATAAAGCTCATTAATTATAATAAAGTCTCAATTTACTTATTCGTTATTTTTCTTCTCTGTTTGAGTTATTTATTTTTTATAGTTTTTTCTATTACACTTTTTATCAGTGTTTCGTACACATTCTTTTTTCGGGTGGTTAGTACTAACGTATAAATTATCAAATTAAATCTTCCAACTTTTATAAACCCCAAAACTATAATCGTGAATTCTTGTATACATTAAAACCGTATCACGGCGAAGCGGAGGTCTAATACGCTATATATGTTAATGAATGAATATTAAATAACACATATTTTACACATTTATACCAAAAAAAAAATTACACCGGCACCCTTTTTCGCTTAAAGCTGGGTCTCCACTCTCCACTTCCTTCCACTAAAATTATTGTTGCATGATTAAAGTGGGTCTCCACTTCCTCCTCCTTTCAAGTTCTACTTTGTGTTATTAGGTTTTTAAATTTCTTTTCTTGTTACAAAGTCATTTTACTCAAGTTACATTTATTTAAAACAAATAAATTCTGAGAAACATTAATATGAGTTTAGAAGTAAGTGAGAAGCATCGATCAACAACAGCTTGGGTGATCCATTCGATCAATAGTAATTGGGTTAGTGTTGAAATGTTTGTCATTAGTGTAACGTTTAAGGATTTCCTACAAAAGGTTTTCCAGTTGATAGTAGTTACCACTGATGATAGCTGAATAACTATGAGTTTTAACCGTCAATTAACATACTTTTTCATGAAAGTTGTTTCCTTTGGTAATGTGTTGTGACGATTTTCCAACTATTAAACACAAATCTTTGGTTTATTTACTGGGTAGACGCTTTTACACCAAAATAGTCGTTATTTTTTTTATTTATCCGATTGAATTTTCAGTGATATGCATATATGTTTTAGGGAGATAATCCAAACTAACCATATAAAACACACATCATTTATATGCCATCCATTAATTTGTAATCTAATTGCCGATACTAATAATTTCATGTTTCATCGATCAGATGATCTGTCTGTCATATATTTAGCATGTTATTAGTATACATGATGGAAGATTGCACATTTTAATACATGTGTAATACTAAATACGATGTTGTTATTGTTGTTTTTATTGTTTTGCATTTTACTTTTAAAATTTTATGGCTAAATATGTCAAAACTTATATAGTTCAATAATAATTTAGGATAAATTTTACAGTGTATTTATGTTCTATCACTAATAATCATTAGTATAATTGGTTAAGCTGAGATACATAAAACAAAAAGACAAAGAGATTTTGAGGTAAAGTCTTATTCAGAGCAAAGCCCGGTGTTTTTTCCACTTATGAATTTTCTTCTGGAGGGGTTAGAGGTGTGGTATCGACTAAAAGACCAATAATTAAGCTCAATTAAAATAATATTTATTCTTTAAAACATAGTCGTATATTTATTGTTAGAAAAAAATCATGCTCTCTAAGATTATAGTTAAAAAAAAAGTAATGATTGTTATAATAATAATAATTGAGTTGATGAAGAAGATGAGTTGATAGAGAGAAAACTCAATTTGATGAAGAAGATATATTACATTCTCACCAGCTCGCATATATGCATATATATATACACACTAGTCAGGACCCGCGCGATGCGGCGGCGGCGGAGACGTCAATATGTAACTAAGGTATAAATCTCGCTTTGACATCTTTCCCGCACCTGTCATCAAAAGTTGCCGAATATAAGAATCGTAACAATGACTATATGTGTTCTTAGAATCTGTTTTACAAAAGAAAAAGAGGATTAAACTGTATGCATACCCCTACCCATGGTTGTTTCCCATTTTCTCCTTTACCCTACAAATAGAACAAACAGAGATTAGTTCATACTAAACAAAGAATCACCCAACTTCACAAGGGCAAATCTGGAAATTGTTCTTGTTACCTGATTCCCAAGTGAAGGTAGGCCTTGATGAACTATCCATAGTGCATCAACAACTCCAATCTTTTCATGTGCAGGCTATGCCACCGAAAATACATAATAAGAAAATAAAGATAATAAAACGATCGACTTCATGGTTCTATGAAAAATGGAGAATTAAACTAAAGGAGAGGTGGTTAGTTACCTCAACACATTTCTGGAGAGCAAAATCAAGACCCCTTCCGTGGACCAAGTCATTCTACATTTATAATTGAAAGAATTAGACATGATCATATGCCAAGAATTGTGTAATGTGAAAAAGTTACGATCATATGCAGAATTGGGAATCGTACTTATAAATGGGTCATTTTGGGTAAAATATGCAAAATCAAAAAATTAAGTTAACAATGAAACAAGTCAAAGGGATTAGAAGTCACCTAAAGTGTATTGTACTACATACACCTCCTAAACCAATTTAAAAAAAGTTACAAGAACTTAGTGCTTGTGTGTCAATCCAACCTGAACTACAGAAGATGCTACTGAACAAGAGTCATCATCATCCGGATGCTTCTTGTTATCTGGTTGCAAAGGATTCCTTGCTACTGAAGGAGTTACAACCTGAACCCAAAAAAGAAGGAAAAAAATATAGATGAAAATCTGTTAAAAGAAAGTCAGCATTCAGTATGGGCAGGTTTCACCTCCTTTGTTTTCTTTGCAAGTTGGGCAGAAAAACTGTTTGAATGAGATTGCTTGGCAACAAGATTGCCAGTAGGGCGAGTTCCATGTAGAGCACGCTTTTCAGTAGCAAGAGCGAATGGTTGTGGAACGGTGTGTTTTGTTTTAGAAGATTTGGTTAAAAGTTTGACTGCTGTGTTTGATTTCTTGATCTCCCCTTCTGTCTGTTGAATGCCATATATCGTCTTTTCCTTCACCGAGCAAGTTTCGCAGTCTGTTGTGTCATTACTTGAATCACCAGAAAGATCATTTGGATGTTTTACGTCTTCAATAATACATTTCTTCACTTCAAACTCTTTAACTTCATTTGTTGTCTGAATATCATGGTTTGAATTCCCATTGACAGAAACATTGGTATCAGCCGGAAGATCATTACTTGAATCGCCCGTAAGATCATTAGAATCGATAGTAATAGAATCTACTTCCTTGTCCTTACATGTATTAGCAACCACCTCCATTCCCATGGGACTGTATAGAGTATAGACAACATTAAATGTGTGCATAGACATCAATATGTGCATCTCAATAACCATTGCATCATATGTAAAAGTCACCCTGGTCTGTTGAACAGGTATGGTTTATATTTAATTTCATGAATATCTCATAAATGTGTTTTATGTTGTGAAATACTTAGTGGTGAATTTTCAGAGTCACTAATTAGTGCATACATCATTATTACTATGCATAATGTAAGTAATCATACTTAGCATGCCATACATCATATGTAGAAAGAAAGAAACTACACAATCATACATTTTCATTTTGGTACAAATGTCAAAAGATATAGTAAAAAAATATTTAAACATCCAAAATTGCATTTCTTCTTAACACTATAAGTACATAAAAAATTCAAGAAAAGATCCGGCCAGTGACATGCTACCAAACCTAAAACTGTGTCTGCGACTCTGTCATATGAAAACGCTAGAACTGTAAATGTGATGTCATTTACCTTTTAACTTGTATATATTATGTAGTAAATGAAAATTTAATAACAGTTTAGTATTTAGAGAGTACCATAACAGACAGTTCATGTGGTTAAAAAAACTATATAATTTTAAAAATCTATAACCATCCAGGTCGGCTTTGAGAAGAGCAATGTTAGGATTGACTTTTTAAGTTCAGAAGTAGGGCCAGTGATCTGGTACTTAGAAGTAATGCTTGAAGTTAAATTTAGTTCATTTTAACTACATACTCTCAATTGTAGAATTATACTAAAAACTTTTGACTTTCTTTGGAAGTTTGCAAGGTTGGTCAATAGTTAATACTAACAGCCATAGTGTGAAATGGCATTAAAAAAACAGATGCACTCATCCACACACATTTAAACTGATTTCAGCACTCCTGAAAACAAAACTATGACCAAAGAAGGGTCAACAGTGTAGCACTTCCATACATAGAAAGCAATATGGCAATACCTTCAGAATATCATCAAACTTTGCAGCAGGAGCTTGACAGGCTGTTCTTAGCTCTTTCTCCATTTTCTGTATGGCATTTGAGCATTGCATGTAAGCCTTCATAAAGGCCTCTCTTTTATAATCCTGCATCAAAAAGATTAGAAATATGTATCAACATAACTGGATGACTATCAAGATAGTAGACAAATTCCATTTAAACAGTAAAAAGTAAAATACAAGATTTCATTTGAATTAAAAAATGCTGCTTTTTGTGACAGATGGTTAGCAGTCACTATGAAAACATTTGTGATTATAAATCCATTTACACTGCTAAAAACAGATATACAAAAATAAAAAAGAAACCGATACGACTCAGTCGCTCTAAACCATAGCACCTGATATTTGTTTAATAATAGCGTGAAATTCATGACTCTATATAAAAAAAATCTTACCAATGTAATAAAGGTTTCCAAGATATGTTCACAAATATTTGAGAGATAAGTGGGGTGTGCCACTTGTATATCAAATCGTTTATGTGAATATACAAAAAAAACTTAGCAATGTAATAAAGGTTTCCAAGATAAGATACCTCAAATTCTTTTTTCAAGAAAGCATGAAGATGCTTTTCACATTTTTCCCTGACAGAACCAGCCCCAACAGCAATTGAATTAAAAGCAGTCATAGCCTTCCTAACAGCTTCTTCATGCGCTTCTCGTGTTGCAGCCTGCAAGCATGTGAAAAATGAATTATTGCACCATATGATTATTTGGTAAAATTGAGATGCAAAAGGTAATGAAGATCACAAAAACACACTTCTTCAGGGGGCTTTGTACTGTCGAAAGAAGACTTGTAAACTTCAGTAGCATGTTCTAAAGCCCTTTGGCACTCTGACTCGGTAATATTATATCACTGATATACCAACAATAAGTAATAACAAAATATGTGTAAAAGCTACATCCATGGATCGAGCAAATCTAGAGCGAGGGCAAACAGTAAATTATACCTCATAAATAGTTGAAGCATACATTCATTCACACAAATCATCAGTGACAAACTGACAACTAATACCAACAAACAGCAAACAATATGAATTGTCAATGAGCTGTGATATCAACCAACTAACAGAAAACGTTAAAGCATACATTCATTCACACAAATCATCAGGATATTACATAAGATCCAATAATCAAACAACTCCAATCAAACCCATTAAACAAATTATCAAGAATTCATTAAACATCAGCACTAATCAAACCAAGAAATCAATAACCCACTGGGGCATTTGATCGAACACCTTATGGGCATGATCAAAAACAGTAAAAACTATAATAAAGACTCAAAACCATGTATCATAATCCAAGAAAGACCACAAAAATGATTCTTTTTCCATTTAATGGTAAAAAGAACATTATCAATGAATGTTCATGTAAATATACAACTTTTCAAACTTATATCTATACACTATACAGAACTATATACATGATTTCAACTTTAAACTGCAAAAGAATGGGAATGTGAAAAGCCAAGAACAATGGTCCAAAGACTCAAAACACATGATGATTAACATGACCTGGTCCACTAAATATTGTCATTAACCAATATGATTACAGAGGAAAAGCTAAATAATAGTTGAATACCAAAAAAGAGCTCAAGCAACAGCACCAAAATTCAACCCTGCCTAACAATAGCAAAAACAAAGGGGCTCTCATTAATACATTTAAAATACTTCACAATGAACAATAACCTAAAATCATAATAAAATAAACTATGGGCAAAAACATAGAAACCACAAACGGCAAACCTCAAGCAAAAATTGAGAAACCATACAAACAGCACGCCAAAATTGAGCAAGCACAAAGCAGATTAGATCATGTTCGGAAGCAAAACGCTGAAGTTTGATCGAAGACTCTTGACTGTAGTTAACTTGGAACCCGAAGTTTGGTCACCAAAACACTTAACCAATGATTAGATCATGTCATAAACGTCTTGATCCTTGCTATAAAGCAGCTCTTTGTTAGACAAATCAAATGACTGTAATTTGAAACTTAGGTTTATTTTACTCTATTACCTATTAGAGTTCAGGGTTGGTCTCTGCCACATCATTAGTCATCAAAATCCCACTTGAAGGATGCCATAACTGTGGTGAAACAGCAGCTGTTGCCTGCAGTAAAAAATCTCACATTATGGAATTAGTTCTCTATAAAATTTTGTTTTAAAATATCTTTTAATCAGTAATCAATATTCACCTTGCCATTTGAATTACGCTCATTGCGCTGCCACTTCCATAGCAAATGAATAGCATTTGATGCTAATGCTAAAAGAGCATTTCCGGAATTTGTATATATCAATCTTGATATCTGTATGTTCGAAAAACCTCCCATTAGTTTCTACACTACTAAAAAGGAAAAGGAAAAGAAAAAAACTTGTGCCATTATACTTAGTATACCTTTGTTACTCTCATGTTCTCAGGGAGCTTTAGTGACCGACATTGAGAAGCCTCATTAATCTCCGACAGTTTCCAAATCTTTGATTTGTCATTGGTTTCTTCCACAATCCTAGGTTTCACATCTGGCAAGCTTCTGGCATCTCCGTTCTATATTCATGTAATGTTTTAATAACTAAATTGACACTGTGAAGTTTGAACTTATAGTTAAAGACTTCAAGGCAAACATGAACACTAACCATCGCAGGGATGGTTCCAACGGATGCAACCCTTTCTGCTAATGCAGCACTGCTAGCAGCAGCAGTAGATAATGAAATAATCGTAGGCTGCAATTCAAAATAACATCATAAGAGAATATAATTATAGAATAAACAACAAAATAATTATGACCATATACTTAGTAATTTAAAAACAGCTACCTTTGCAGCTTCAGGAGTTCTTGAAGCAGAACCATCAAATGAAAGATTTTCAAAAGTGCGAAGTAATCGCAGTCCATCAGAATTTGCCAAAATTTTGATACTGTTATCATTGGTAGAAACAGCCAAAAGAGCACCATCTTTGTTAAATCGGATTCGTGGGCTTGCCTAAATAAGAACAATATTAGATTGGTGATTCGTGAGTTAATTAAACCGTTTTGTTTCTGTTTTTTCTATGAAATGAAGTTGTTACCAGAAGATCTCCATCAGCATCAACACTTGTTAAAAGCTGAACATTATCCATATCCCAATATTTAATTGCAAAATCATCACCAGCTGCTAAATATCGGTCTTTCTACTAATAGAGAAGGGAATTGAAGATGTAAAGTGGGTGAAAGGAAGTACCTTCGACGAATCTTCAAGATCTAAGGAAATTCAAGTAGGATTTTGGAGGGTGAGATGACAGCATCGTCGCCGGAGTCTTCTCCAAAGGCATTATTTTGGTGAAATACGGACGTTGGGGTTGTACCACAGGGATGAAAAACCCTAAAAAGATTGCAAGTGATCAGTGTTGAACTTTTATAATCTATGATAAGGTTTTTGCCCTTCAATCGTATTAGGAACCACCAGCCACCTCCATTGTTCTACCTTTACCGGTCGCCATGATAACATAATCCCCCTATGCATCGTCGCCCTCTTGACCCCTTGCAACAAAACCCTAATCGTCGCCCTCTCGACCCCTTGCAACCACCGGTTGCACTCTTCCTCAACAACCCTAGCCACCTGCTGTGAGCGTGAGCATGAGTTTGATTTTGAAACTGGATTTGAAAGCACCTCACCTTGTTTTGAGGGGGAAAATTTTGTGTGTGGATGTTCTCAAGCTTCAAGGGTTGTAATGTGTGCTAAAAGAGTTGTACAACTCTTAATTTTAAGAGATTTTGATCAAATGACCATTTTGCCCTTCTCATTTGCTTATATATATAGTATAGATAGCACAAAAAAAACAAAAGGGGTGGGACCCATATGTCTGCCATTATAACACTCACCCCTCAGACATATGGTCTAAACATTTCTCTAATGTAATATGAGTGGATATACTGCCTCATTAAAAACCTTGCTAGGAAAAACCCATTGGGATAAAAACCATAGCTAAGGGAAAAAGAGTACAGTATATAGCTCCCCCTCAAATTATCATTTGTGTACATGACGCATCCCGATATTATAAATGTGCTTTTTGAAGATTGTTGTAGGAAGCGCCTTTGTGAAAAGATCTGCGGAATTATTGGTAGACTGAACGTATCTCATTTCAACATGACTATCTTTAATAAGTTCTTGAGTATATGAGAAAAATCTTAGGGGTATATGTTTTGTTCTGTCACTTTTGATATACCCTTCTTTCATCTGTGAGACACAAGCTGCATTGTCTTCATAGATTAGAGTTGGATTGTTATCTTTCTCTAGTCCACAAGAAGTCAATATATGTTGTGTCATGGATCTCAACCACACACATTCTCTAGAGGCTTCATGTAGTGCAATAACTTCAGCATGATTTGAGGATGTTGAAACAAGTGTTTGTTTTTGAGAACGCTATGAGATTTCAGTTCCTCCATTCATAAATACATATCCGGTTTGAGATCTTGCTTTGTGAGGATCGGATAAATAACCTGCATCTACATAACCAACTAAACTTTCTTTTGATTCGTTAGAATAAAATAAGCCTAAATCAACTGTTCCTCGAAGGTATTGAAAAATATGTTTAATCCCATTCCAGTGTCTTTTGGTAGGGGATGAACTAAATCTTGCTAGCAAATTAACTGCAAAAGAAATGTCAGGTCTTGTACAATTAGTAAGATACATAAGAGCTCCAATTGCACTGAGGTATAGTACTTCTGGACCAAGTACTTCTTCGTTTTCTTCACAAGGACGAAATGGATCTTTTTCAATGTTAAGCGATCTACCAACCATTGGTGAGCTTAATGAATTTGCCTTGTCCATATTGAAATGTTTCAATAGTCTTTCGATATAATTTGATTGATGTATAAGTATACCGTTGTTCATATGTTCAATCTGTAAACCAAGACAATATCTGATTTTTCCAAGATCTTTCATTTCAAATTCTTTCTTTAAAAGAATAACTGCTTCATGAATTTCCTTATGCGTACCGATTATGTTCAAATCATTAACATATACTGCTATTATCACATATCCTGATGTTGTCCTTTTGATAAAGACGCATGGACATATAAGATTATTTGTGTAGCCTTTACCTATCAAATAATCACTCAAACGATTATACCACATTCTCCCATATTGTTTCAATCCATATAATGATCGTTGCAGTTTGATTGAATACATTTCTTTAGACTTCGATTTTAATGCATCTGGGATTTTAAACCCTTCTGGGATTTTCATATAAATATCATTATCAAGTGATCCATATAAATAAGCCGTAACTACGTCCATAAGACGCATTTCTAATTTTTTAGAAACTGCTAAGCTGATTAAATATCTGAAAGTGATTGCATCCATAACTGGGGAATATGTTTCCTCATAGTCAATTCCCGGCCTTTGAGAAAAACCTTAGGCTAAAAGTCTGGCTTTATACCTTGTAACTTCATTTTTCTCATTTCTTTTTCTTATGAAAACCCATTTATATCCTACAGGCTTTACTTCCTTAGGTGTAAGTATAATAGGCCCAAAAACCTTTCGTTTGTTAAGTGAATTTAATTCAGTTTGCATAGCGTCTTTCCATTTATCTCAATCATGTCTATTACGACAATTATTTACAGATATTAGCTTAGAATCATCATCTTCATTTATAATCTCACTGGCCACAGAATAAGAAAATATATAATCATTTTCTATATCATCTCGGTTCCATACTATATGTGTATGACCATAATTGATTGATAATTCTTGGTCGTTTACTTCCCTTGAGGGAAAGTAGTATCATTTACCTTTTTCTGAGGGAATATTTTAATATTTGAATCATTTTCTTTATGGTCAATTTCATTTTCAGTACATTTTCTTTTTCGAGGATGTTTATCCTTTGAACCGACTAGTCTACCACGTTTCAACCGTTTCTGTGATTCATTCGCCATATTATCCTTTTGTTTGTCGGGAATCTCAACTCGAGCTGAGCATTTACAGCTGGTATATAAGATTTTGTTACCCTTTTTGTATCAGTAAATGCATCAGGCAATTGATTTGCAATTTCTTGTAGATGTACTATCTTTTGAACCTCTGTTTCACATTGTTTTGTTCTAGGATCTAGATATAACAATGAAGGTACACACCATGAAACATCATTTTCTTTACTTTTATTTTCTCCCCCTAATGTAGGGAAAACTGTCTCATCAAAATGACAATCAGCAAAACGTGATGTAAAAACATCACCTGTTAAAGGTTCTAGATATCTTATGATAGAAGCGCTTTCATATCCAACATATATTCCCAACCTTCTTTGAGGTCCCATTTTGGTGCGTTGTGGTGGTGCAATAGGAACATATACTGCACAACCAAAAACTCTAAGATGGGAAATATTTGGCTCTTGACCAGAGACAAGTTGTATGGGGGAGTACTTGTGATTTGCACTTGGCCTTATACGAATTAATGATCCAGCATGCAAAATTGCATGACCCCAAATAGACACAGGGAGTTTTGTTCTCATTATTAATGGTCTAGCTATTAGCTGGAGACGTTTAATTAATGATTCCGCTAAACCGTTTTGTGTATGTACATGGGCAACTGGGTGTTCCATAACAATTCTAACAGACATGCAATAATCATTAAAAGCATGTGATGTGAATTCTCCCGCATTATCAAGCCTTACTCTTTTAATTGTATAATCAGGAAAATGTGCTCGTAATTTAATAATTTGAGCCAAAAATTTTGCAAAGGCTATATTACGAGTTGATAATAAACATACATGAGACCATCTGCTGGATGCGTCTATTAGTACCATAAAATATCTAAACGGTCCACACGGTGGATGAATTGGTCCACATATATCACCTTGAATTCTTTCAAGGAATATCGGTGTTTCCTTTCGATTTTTAGTGCCGAAGGCCTTGTAATTAATTTTTCAAGAGAACATGATGTACACAGTTGCATTTTATTTGCCTGGGGAATCCTTTGATTTTTTAATGGATGTCCTTGTGTATTTTCAATGATTCTTTTCATCATTGTAGATCCGGGATGGCCTAATCTATCATGCCATACGTTTAACATACCAGGATTACAATATTTCTCTTTTACTGCCATATGTGCTTGAGGCACATTTATATATGTATAATGCAATCCAGAATGAAGCATTGGCAATTTTTCCAATATGTGATTTTCCTTCACAATATATAGATATTTCTTGTTACCAACAGTTCTTGACTGGGTATCATATCCATTTTGATATATATTTTTGAAACTTAACAAGTTTCTTGTTGATTTTGGGAAAAATAGAGCATTCTCTATTAAAATCTTTGTACCGTTAGGTAATTCTAAATTTGCTTTTCCCACACCTTCAATCAAGTCGGTAGGACCTGATATTGTATCAATATTTCCCTTTGTCGGTTTCAATTCATAAAAATATTTTCGATATTTAAGAATAGTATGTGTAGCACCACTATCTGCTATACATAAATCTTCATTACTTGTTCGGTCTTGTGCTCCATTGGAATTCATTTTAATCTTCAATTATAAGAAAATAATAATAATAAGCATATATAATATTATACATTTTAAACAAAATATGTTATATGAAAAGAAAAAATATATTACAAACATAATTAAACATAATTATAAAAGAAATTATTATTATTCAAAAGCATTTAAATTTCTCCATCATTGAAAAAATCCGAGTGGTGTAGTTCCGCGTTGACATCATCAATTTTATCTACATGGTTCACTTCTTTCTCTTTTAGAGATGCTTGATATAATTGACATAGATGTGAAGGTGTGCGACAAAGTTTCGTCCAGTGGTTATTACTTCCACATCTATAACACGAACTATCATTAGTTTGAGATGTTCCAGCTTCATTTGTGAACTTATTTTGCTGGTTAAACTTGTTACTTTGTGGTGCGTTTCGTACACGGCCACGACCACGACCACGACCTCGTCCACGGCCTCTATAATAATTGTTGGTCGACTAGAATAAGTTGTTATGACCACTAAAATGGTTTTTATTATAATAACCATGACCTAGGCCGTGGCCACGGCCTCGACCACGAACTTGGCCTTGTTCCCATTTTTCAAAATTATTAGCAACATTTGCTTCTAGTATTGCTAGCGATCCTGTGGGACGAGTTTCATGGTTTTTCATAAGCAGCTCATTATGCTTTTCTGCTACGAGGAGATATGCATTGAGATCGGAGTATTTATAAAACTTCAACAAACGATATTGTTGAGCCAAATTAATATTTGAAGCATGAAAAGTGGAATAAGTTTTCTCCAACTTTTCCTCCTCGGTAACAAGATGCCCACAAAATTCTAGTTTTGAGCATATTCTATATAAAGCAGATGTGTAATCATTTACTTTTTTAAAATCTTGGAACCTCAAATTGTTCTATTCATATTTGGCAGTAGGAAGTAAAACTTCCTTTTGATTATCAAATCTATTTTTTAGATCCTTCCATAACCCACATGGATCATCATAATTAAAGTATTCATGCTGCAATAATTTATCAATGTGTTTATGGATAAACACATCAGCTTTAGCCCTTTCTTCTTTCGAACATTGATTATTATCATTTATTGCTTCTAATACACAAAGTGATTTTAGGTGTCTCTTGATATTTGCTGACCAAGACATATAATTTTCCCCGAAAATATCGAGAGCCATAAATTCAAGTTTTGATAGATTCGACATTTTTCTAAACAATAAAATAGATATTAGAATTAATTTAGCATTATAAATAAACCTTTTAATAAATGTTAGTAATCGTTAGATTAGATATATGTTAGATGACATAAAAGTAAAAGTTAGAAGCGTAAATAAATGTTAGTTAACAGAATAATAAAAGTTAGGAGCATAAATAAATAAACGTTAGTTGACAGAATAATAAAAATTAGAAGCGTAAATAAATGTTAGATTAGGAGCATAAATAAATGTTAGACATGTTAGTAGTCTCAACTGTTATAATTTCTCCATAGTAAGGGGTACCCTGCACTTATTTATCATCATAGTATTTATATATTCAATTTATATATATTTATGAAAAACTTACATTGATTGTTATGACAACTTCTTCTTTATTGATCTTCTTGGTTGAGCACCTCGTGCTGATAACGTGTTATAATAATAATAATTGAGTTGATGAAGAAAATGAGTTGATAGAGAGGAAACTCAATTTGATGAAGAAGATATATTACATTCTCACCAGCTCACATATATGCATATATATATATATATATACACACATAACACAAAAGAAACAAAAGGGGTGGGACCCATATGTCTGCCAGACAAATCCCTCGAGTATTTGTCTGGAAACCAATTCCCAATATTCGTACGCTATTTAGCTATTATAATCACTAGTTGATATCCAGTACGCGCGTTGCGCGAAATTATTTTTCGTTCACATTGTACATGTATTAACGTACAATATTATAATCGTCAGTTAACATACGAAAATTCTTCCATATCACTTTGTTAATTGACCATTAAAGACAGTAACGAAAATAATAACAAATTAATAAATAAATGTAACAGATTAATAAAGTAAATACGGATTGAAAGGCTCAGATGTGGCTGTTCATTGTGGCTGCAAACAATCGTCTGCCGCGCCAAAACAATGAACATAGCAACCTTTTTTCTGTCGTCATCGCCTATTCCATATCAACTAACACATGATGCGTCAACCAACACGTGTGGTTAATCTCAAAAATCCCAAAAAGAAACTGCTCATCACATTGCTCGCCGTCGGATAACGTCACGCGACGTTTCAAAGGCACCACCGCCTCTCAGAGACATACTTCCTCCAGTTCGGCCCAAACACAAAAAAATTAACCGGAAAGATTTTACCGGAACAAAAGTCTCAGATGAGGTTCACCCATCATCATCGACATGCGGCGACCACCAACGGTTTTAAATCAGAAACATAAATCATGGACCCAAATAGGTAGTCGCACACCGTCGTCAAGCAATCGGAGCCACGCAGACGCCACCAAAGGCGGTCGACAAACCGCCAGCAACGTCGGGGGCCACAGATCTAGGCAGACGGGTCCATCGGAGCCGCCGCCCATAAACAACACCATCGACCCTCAACCGCCGGCAGAAGGGTGCGGCGTCGCAAAGGTGAAAGAAAAGCAGCGACGCAACGATCGCCGGAGCAATAGAGATAGCCAGCGACCGCAAAGGGGTGTGCCATGAGAAAAACCGCTACCGCCTAACATCGCCTCACCTTTAAAGCAGAAACATGGTAACCAAAAGTGCACCAGATTTACCATTCATGGAACTACTTTTTTCGTATGTAGGATAACCAATCGGAGCCAACCGGAGCCACGCAGACGCCACCAAAGACGGTCGACAGATCGTCGGCGACATCGACGGATACACCGGAGCCACCACCCATAAACAGTACCATAGAGCACCAACCGCCGACATAGACGTAGGTTAGCCGGTAGAAGAGTGAGTCGGCGCAACGGTGGAGGAAAAAGGAACAACCCGACGATCGCCGGAGGATGAGAGGCGGCCACCGACGGCAAAGAGGCGCCGCATGGAAGAAACCGAAGAGTCTAACATATGTGCACATTTAAAGCAACCACACGCACCCCGAGGTTTGGGGGGAGTATAATGAAAACTTTCCAAAGTCATGTGGTTAATCTCAAAAATCCCAAAAAGAAACTGCTCATCACAGTCCTCTTTTCATAATAGTAGAATAGAATTATTTTCTGATTACTAAATACAATATACATATGTATCTCCACTTACTTTAAAATATAATTTAAACAATGGAAAGGCGAATATGTTCCCCAAAAGAAAAACGGGCCATGTTCAAAGAAACTTACAATGGTCATAATATTATATGTTATCGTAACCTATATAATATTTTAGTTTTACTCTTCAGCTAAATTGTCAATTTTATCATATTAAGTTATAAGAGAAATTCAACAATCATACTTGCATATACGGTTATTTACATGTAAGATAGAAAAGATTTATAATCGACTTAAAAATGCTAGAAATATTCCGTAGAAGTATTAAATTTAAGAGGCTGCCAAACAGCCCCTTAGAGTGCTACGATTTTGATGTAAATTGTTACAGTATAGATTATATTGTATTTATCATTTACATACATATCTTGAGAATTGTGTTTATATCCACGTCTTCGTAAAACTGAAGACAATATGATCATCGGGTCTCATATTCGACCATAGGCCTCGTGACTGTTATTTTTACTACCATGTCACACCGTCTAACTTTCACAATATCAAACGTTGATTCATTTGTTACAAATAATTAAGTTGTTCACATACTCTCATACTATTATGTTGGGATCATTCTTATAGACTACACATCATCAAGTGTAACATATAGTGGTTTCATTTTATAACTAGTTTGCAATACAAACACTAGTTCATAAAGCTTGTATCTTATTATTAAAATTATAGTTTATCAATATGAGATGGAGTTTATGCAAAATGTATATTGTATGATACGTATATGCACATGAAGTATATGCGTTATGTGTATGTAGGCGTAGTTTTTCAACCATCTTAATTGTATCATGAGTATGCATAATGTGTGTATTGTGATTATATATCACGTGTATTCATTAATTTAATTATGTGTGTATGATAGTATGTATGTACATGTATGTAGTGCATAAAACAAAACTGCATATATCTAACTGTGTTTTCTTATCCTCACTTCATAACGAGGACAAATTAACTAGATTATCTTCTCAGAAATTTAACGTGATTGTAATTTAATAATAAGACATCACAACACATGGTGTGTAAATAAACATCTGAAAACCAATATTTATCATCCATAATTTATAAACACACATCATGTGATATTTAAATAAAGCATATATAGTAGTCAAACTGTTTTATTTAAAATATATGTTTTAATTTAAATCTTACAACGTACTTAACAATGGTCATTGATAAACTAAAAAAATTCTTAACAGTATAAAATAAAATAAAAAAAGTTGTAATTCATAATGGTTAATTATCATGAGAATTTTGTATTTTGTAATTATCATTGATAAGCTTTAGGTGATAGGTAAACTATGTGGTTTTAGTTACAATTAAGTAGCGACAGAGAAAAATCAACAATAGTTATGTATCAAAGACTCAAAGTAATTACTTAACAACTAGGATATATTATAAATCTTGTTTCTTTCTCTTCGCCAAGGTTTTGAGGACCAGTACGAACCGTCCAATAGGAGAAATGAAGCGGTCAGCGGTTGAGATGGGTTTAGTAGGTTTAAGGGGCGGGTCAGACGATGAGTTAGCTAAATTTAAATTCTTTTAGGTTGACAGGTTTTGGATCCTTGGTCACTAGACTGAAAATTGAAGGTTTTTAATCAGTTGATATACAAACTTGATTACGTTAAGTGACTAAAAATTATGAATATTTTAATGTACTATCAATTCCCCTATCCATTTAAAGAGCAGTTCGAATGAATAGTGATGTATTGTTATCTATGCGTATAGTACAATGGGTGGTGCAAGTTTCTTCTGCTTTTAAGTTCTTATCTCTGCATTTGAGTTCTATAGAGAGAGAGAAGGGAGGTAGGTATGTGGGTTGCCGGAGCTCTGATGGAGGTTGTCGTCGGTCTTCTGTTACCGGCTTCACTGACGTGTAGGAATCCTCCCCCTATACCTTACTTCTTCTGATTTGATATTTATAGTGGTTGTTATGGCTTCGGCCGATCCATCTTGCCTAAGATGGACACCTGCAGAGAGTGTGGAGCCTCACCGCCACCGGTCCTTTGCTTGCATGGGTTCCCTTGACGGTGGCGGCGTTAGCCTTTCTTCCTCATCTGCCTTTAGGCTTCTTGATCTCAAATCTGTTCTAGGATTTGCTATTGCGGTTACGCAGTCGATGTACGCTGTGGATGCCACAAGTGGTCGTTCGGAAGTAGCCATATGGCGAGGGTTATGGAGCCCCGCCGTCGTCGGACTTTTGCTTATATGGGTTTTCTTGCTTGCAGCGATGAGGAGCCATTTCTTCTTATCTTGTTCGATGGTCTTTGGTTCGATTGAATGTTGTTGGTGTTATGGAAGGGGTTTTGGAATTCAGACGTCTATGTAGGCGTGGCCGTCGAAGATGTTGAACTTCAGTTCATCTAATTAAGACTCTTCGATTTGTTTATATGTTTTCCAAGTTTAAGCCTTTTTTGTTGTTAAAGATTTCAAGCGTAGCCTCTTTCGAATTTACTTTTATAGAGACCTTTATAAGTCACCGATGAGGTGCGTGATCGGAGCTATTTTGGGTTGATGATGATGAATCTGAGTTCATCTGAGACTCTTTTGTTTATATGTTTTTTTAGATATAAGCCTTTGTTGTTTTGGCTATTTAGGTTTTCAAATGCGGCCTCTGTTGGATTTTCTTAGGGTTCCAATGGTGAAAATGATGAATATTTATTCATCTGAGACTACTTTCGTTGACTAACAATATTTCAGTATGATCGATAATGGTCATGTGTTGTTCTGTGGTGCTCTTTTAGGGTCCTTTGGTCGATGATGATGCCCGAATTCGTTCGAGACAATATCATGATTTGGTCAATGATGTTGAACATATGTTCATCGGATGCCATTTATGTTGGCTAGGACACTATCTTGCTTTGGTCGATGATGAAAAACATACATTCGTATGAGACCAGTTTACATGTTCATATGAGACCTATTTTTTTGGCAATTGGGTTTTAGGGGATAAAACCAGTCATGATGGGTTAGAAGCCAAGAAATATGCATCACATGTTGTATCATACGTGTAAAATATGTAAATCATTGTTCATTTAGTTAAAACGTTGTTCATTTCATCATTTGTTTTGGGACGATTTGCTTAGAAACCACTTATCGTGCTTGAATCTCATTCACAAACATTGTTGTTCCTTACCGTATGTTCTGTTTGTAGTGATTGTTGCATGGATATAGCATTTGGTCTTGACGTGACAGGATCAGAGGATGGTCGGTGCATGCCAACACTTTCCCCGTAACCACCCGATGTGCAATTTGCTTTTCAAACATTTAACATGAATGTTTGTTGTATTGTGGAAAGTTTTTTGACCCTCTCGGCTATGATGATAGAAACGTCTCCAAGCACGTTTATCTGAGTCTCCTTCATTTCTTCCGATGCGGCAAAGCGGATCGTAGTATAACACTAGTTATGTTTAAAAAGTTCATATTTATAATTAGTTTTATATACATAACTATAGAGTATTTGTATAATATAATATATTTATTATTGAATATATAATATTTATATATAGGGGCCGGTTACTATACAAATTGTAATTTTTGTGCGAAGCGTACGAACTAATTAGAGCGTGACACGTGTTTTTGACGGGGGAGTAGTTTTATCCGTGCCATAATTACGCATATAAGATGCATAATTACGCGGGTTATATTTATAATTACGCAAGTTATATTTATTATTATGCAAAGAAAAATTATACACGTTATGAAAATAATTACACAAATTATATTTATAATTACGCAAGTTATATGACAATTACGCAAGTTATATTTATAATTACGCAAGTTATATGATAATTACGCAAGTTATAGGCATGACACATAGACGTTTAAAAAAACAATGTTGATTTAAAAAAAATTATAGCAATATTATACTCATATTAAAGAGGATAAAATACTTGATTTTATGATATATTTTTTAATAAAATAAGGTCGTATAAGAAAGTTATATGCATTAGAAAAATGGAAGAATTTTAGAAAAGTCAATAATAGTATATTATTTTCAAATCTACCCTTTTAGACACGTTACTTGTATGATTATTCCATTCTGAATTGTTCATTTCTTAAATCGATGATTATAGTTAACTTGTATACTTCTTAAAACTTACCACTTTGGGTATCGTAAAATTTAAATATATAATAATAGAATAGAATACTTAATATGTGCTGAATGTTATATGTTGCAAAAGTCGTATTTCCTATTAAATTACCAAAAAAAAAACTTAAAATATATATTTTTTTTACTTTTTTATTTTTCTTATTTATAAATCAAGTTTTGACATATTTTATTTTTTATATATTCGACAAATTAATTATGACATCATCTGATTTTTATATCGTGTTGAAGACTTTAAAAATAAACCGACGAGCAGCTGACATATGTTGTTGCTACATTATCCAAACTAGGAAAAAATCGAAGTCAATGACCATACGAGTAAATTAGAACAAAGTATTACATTTTGGATTTATCATCTAAACAGGTCAATTCATGATTATTTTCAATTTTTGCATTCAAAGGGACCTCGTAATTAAGGAAATCGAACTTTTTTGACTTGTTAAAATACCATCTAAGTTGACATATTCAATGGCTTAACGAATGATGATATGTGTATAAATAAAAAAAATACTTTATAAAATGACTAAGATCCAGCTTTGAAAATATATTTATGGATATTCGTTAATCACTTTTATTTTTATTATGGTTATTATGGTATAAAAATATCATCAAGATAAAAAAACACTAAAGTATTCCTAAATTTGATATTATAATAGATCATAACATCTGTAATCAAACCCGTCAAGCTTTATAGTTGTCAGTGTGGATGTGAGAGAGATGATAAAGAAGATAGATGCAACTAACATGAAAAAGATAGAGAGCTAGCGTGAGAATCGTTTGTCTATATACACGGATGGTCTGCGGGAGAAACACCAAATTTTATGAAAGAGCAATAAGAGAAAAATTGTGTGCGAACCATATGGAGAAGAAAAAACAAGGGGTTAGGTTTTTGAACAAATTGAATTTTTAGTGAACTCTTCATGAATGTTTCATTTGGAACCTCCTTTATGTTTGTTTTATTTAATAAAGAAACGAACATGAAAACAAAGTTTATTTAATTAATCAAACAAAGAACTTGAGCATGTCAGTGTTCATACACATACGTTTAATTGTTTATTTATATTTCTCTATTTACGCTTGTTTATTTTCGTTTATGCACCTTCGATTACATTTGGTTAAATATCCATTCAAGTTTACTTATTGCTGATATTTATTTTAAATCACTTATTTCCTGTTGTAATCTTATTATTTGTTCAACAATCACTTTTATCTTTACACTTTTTTAATCTTTTAAAATGAAATGCATTTCTTTCACATATCTTTCTCCCTTTGCTTAAATATTTCCACGTATCATTACTCACTTTTTTATTTATTTATATACACTCAAAAAAATGAAAATAATGATATGATGAATGAATAATAAATCGACAAATATAAAGAATGAAATGTAAATCCCTATATTTAGTCCACAATTTTGAGGAATGAAACAGAGTGACAAAATAAATGAAAACCTTAAGATATTGATATTTTTTTTTAAAATGGTGCTTTTAAAGGGATGACGTTGACATAGAGGGTTTTTCTCGTTGGAATTATACTTTAGGAGTATCCGCTCCTACCAAAGGCAGGTTCCTTACATTGTTGACCGCGCCACTATAATGTTTTCATGAGGTTTTGTTCTTTAGCCAGAACTCATCATGGTAGGGGCGAGTTCTCAAAAACCATCAGATCATATTTGAGAATGCGTCCTTGGCAGGGACGAGTTCTAAAAAACTAAAAATTACACCTAATTTAATTATTATAGAAGAAGAACTCATACCTACAAGCCTATGGTATATGACATTGATTATTTCGTTTTAAATCATTCTAATTTGAAAGTAAAGTCGGAAGAAATTTTTTTTCTTTTTTTTTACATCCTTGTACTATAAATTTTACAATTTCATTCGATTTACTTATATTTTTATTCTTCCTTTAAAAGAACTTGAAAACACAATGCAATTAATTATAGCTTAAATTCAACTATTGAGGCTTACTCTTAACTGGTGTATGGTTATGTTCATTTATCTATATATGGTCGTGAAGTGTTCGTATAAAATACTAACAAAATAATATAAATGAATATGTTAATTTTGTTAAGAGAAAATCTATAAATGATCTTTATGTTTTTATCAGATGGCATGTTTAGTTTCTAAACTTTAAAATTTTTAAAATTAGTTTAAATTTTTATGTAATCATTGCAAATTTGGTACCCAAAATTTAAAAAAAATACAAAGTCAGTTAAATTTTTGTATGGACGTTGCACTTTGGTCCCTAAAGTTTTTTAAAAAATTAGTCCAAAGTTTATAAAAAACATAAAAACTAAAATGAATTATATGTCAGGGACTAAACATCTAACGAGTACATAAAGTTTTGAACTAACTTTGCTATTTTTAAATTTTACGTACCAAACATGTTATTTGCTTAAATCACAGGGCCAGTTATACAGTTTTCTCTTTGCTTAACAAACAAACAGTCATGAAAATAAAACAATTTATATAACTGTTCGTATTTCAATCAATTAGAAGTAAATTAATAAACTTGAACAAATCTTGTTCATGTTTGGGGTGTCCTTTGTGTTTTTTAATCGGGTTTCAGGTTAATCAAATTAGGTTCCTCAGATTGTAAGGTGTACGAAATCAACCCGAAGACCCTACCAAATTAATAACATTTAATCGGCTTTCAAGTTTCAATTTTAAGGTTGATATTTGTCTGGTTATTCTAAACAAATTTGTTCGTGATAATATTTTTAAATTTTGTATACGCTAGCGTAATATACAGGGTCGTCTTGAGAATCGGTAAAAAAATTTGGGTTCCGGATAAGTAGAGAAAAACAAGCTCTTTATATATAAAATAAATAATTTATATATAAAATTCTGGGCACCGTACGGATAGGAAAAAAACAAGATTATTGTCCGATCAATCGATTGCTCTGATCGGTTTAAAGATCTGAAAATAGATAAATGATAGTGTGCTAAAATAAAATAAATATTAATGGCCTCTAATGTTTGATAGGCAAAATAATTTAAATATTAATAAGCTTATTGAGCCTAATAAGTTTAAATGTTTAATAATATGTATAGAGGTTTCTTTAAAAATATATATGATATAACCTTTTATAAATTTCGGGCTCCTGAAAAGATTGGAATTTATTCAATCACCCACCCCACCCTCCCTCAGAGGAGGCCTTGATAACATACACATATAAATTAACACATATATAAAAATCTTAAAATTGTTTAGAAACTAAGGGAGCGTTTTGTTGAAAAGAATGGAATGGAATTGAGGTCCTAGTATAATTTCAAGTAAAATTATGTTTAATTGTGTAATGAAATGTAAAACCCAAGAAAATGTTTCACCTTAAATTCCATTGGTTGTGTGATTTCAAATTCCCTCTCTAGATGAAAGGATTTTGAAATCCCACAACCAAATAAATTTGAGGTGAAATAATCCCTTGAGTTTTACATGTCATTACCCACTCAACCATAATTTTACTTGAAAATTATACTAGTTTCTCAATTCAATTTTATTCCATTTCATTCCTTCCAAACAAACGCTCCCTAAGATTTAGTTTTATCCAGTTGACCCAATTTTTAAAAAAAATTTACCCAAATATCAAATAATTTATAAAAACTAGATTCATTTAATGTAATAATCAGAGTCGGGTTATTCGGTTTAGTTCTTAAATCATGTTCATGTCACAATGCCCACCTGTTCATGTCATGTTAGTCCATGACTCCATGTAACATAAAATCGATTGTGGACCACGCTCCTAAACGCGATTCAGAAGCAGTGAACAGTATGTGACGTCAACATCTCATTTCTTTATACCATTATTGCCCCTACAATCATCATCATCATAATCATCATCATCATTTCATCATACATACATACATACATACATACATACATACATACCTACATACATACATACATACATACATACATACATACATATTTCAATATTTCATTAACCCCTATCATCTCATTCCACCACACTTTTCTTCAAAGAATCCACCGCACCCTTCACAAATGAGGAAGCTCTACAACCACAACAAAGGCAAAATCCACCCATCACCACCACCCACCACCACCACCACCGTCGCGGCCGACCACCTATCTCTGCTACCACTAGCAATCGCCGCCCTCGCCGCCGCCCTCTCGCCGGAGGACAAAGAAGTTCTCGCATACCTCCTCTCATGCTCTGCAACCACCGATAAAACCCTCTCCGGCAGCCCCAAAACCACCACCACCGGCGGATGTGGTGGTCATCCTCCCAGATTCAACTGCTACTGCTTCTCGTGTTACACTAATTTCTGGGTTCGTTGGGATTCTTCCCCAAATCGACAACTGATACATGAGATTATCGACGCCTATGAAGATGGGTTAATGAAGAACAACGATAATAATATTATTATTAATAAGAAGAGTGGGAAGAATAAGAAGGAGAGGAAGAAGAACAAGGGTGGTTCAAACTCTTCAATTTCGCCTCACGCGCCGCCGTCTCCCGCTGAGAAAAACCTTCACGCGCCGCCGCAAGCGGTGGAGAATATGAATGATGCCGGTGGTGATGATGAATTGATGGTTGTGACGTCATCGGAAAAAGGGTCGGTAAGAAAAATTGTGAGTTTTATAGGGGAAAGGATTTGGGGTGTTTGGGGATTTGAATTTTTTTTTCTAAAGTTATGTTTTTGAGTTTTTGAGTTTTTTTTAAGAACTTGAAACAAATTTTACTATTTTGTAAATTTTGAAATGGTTTTTGGGTATAAGTTTATCTTTTTTGCATTGGAAAATGCAGTTGTATATAGGTTTTGATAGATTTAATCGGAGATAGAAAGATGATCGGTCCGGTTAAATCGTGTTATGTCCGGTTGAAGTATAAGATAAAAGTTAATTATATTGTTTTTGTAGTTCTTTAATCCTCGTGTGACACATGTTTGATACATGATTAATTCATAAAATGCACCAACTATATCGAATTCTTTTTTTTTTCTTCTAATAGTAGTTCCTAGTTTTTCTAGAACAAATACATCACAATATGCAACTTCTAACATTTGATTGTGATACACCATTTAACTACCTTAGCATAAGCCTTGTAGCTTAGTTTGTCATAGTATAGAAATGTACAGAACATAAATAGTGGTTAATGCATCTTAAGAAGCATTTTTCGTCATATCAGCCAACTCAACATCACTCTTTTAGATACTGTGTAATGGTTAACTCCTTAGTCAATATTAACCATTAGAGAATTTATGACGCTACAACGCCTTCTAATGTCAACAGGTTGGTGTTAGAGCGTTTTAAACTGGTATAATGCGCCCCAATGCCTCGTTACGTTTGGCCTAACTCGGGTAGGCTCTTACATAATTATTTAATTTATACTTTAGAAGTAAATATACAACTGCATAGTATAGACCTTGTAGCTTAGTTTATCATAGTATAGACATGTTAATATACCTTATTACCTTATGTAGCTTAGTTACACTAAGTTAGTTTCATATTTAAAAATAGTTATAGGTTTAATTAGTAAATAATGTTCAGAATTTTAACTATTTGTATTCTCATATTTTAGTTAAGAATTTATATAATAATTTTAATTAATAATTCTTCATAATCATGTCATTAAACTGGGGATATACGGAAGTATTATCTTATCATGTGCATCAAATTCAAAGCGGTAATTTGTAATTTATTGGTTTATTTTGTTTGAATGGTTCTGCGTGTAAAAGTATGAGGTTAATTAATATAAAAGCGAAGTTAATAAATTATCGGGCCATAATTAATTAAATGATAAACTGAAAAATAATAAACAAGAAAGGTATTGTTTCAATTCCATCGTTTTTCATGCCGTTTTGAGCCGACGACTTGATGCTAAAAAAAGTTTGTAATTTTATTCTTTAATTGATTTTTAATCAAATTTTTTTATTAACTCTAATTTACTTAAAATGGTCGAATTAACAGATAAGATATATTAAATTGATTTTTTAGAACTAGTGGTCCATCTTCATAGAGATAAATTAATATTTAATTAAAACAACTTATAAAACTTTTAAAAATAAATTAATATTTTTATCTGTTAAAGGAAAAAATTAAAATTGTTATATTAGACAAACTAGTTTTACTCACCTGTTTAACTTGATACAATATATCTTTATATTTGTTTTTTTTATTCTCGTATCTTTTGACACTTGGCTCACTTATTACTTTTGGGAAATTTTTTATCTTATAACTTAACATACGATGTTTAATAATATTCAAATATATTAATGTGACGTGCCTAGTTTTACATATGTTTCATTGTAAATTTCATTTGAAATAGAATTGTTTATAATAATATACAAGTTATTAAAGAAAAATGTAGAATCTCTCAAAGTTGACTTAGTGCTTTGATTTATTTACAGTTTTTTCTTTACTCAAAACTTTTTGATGAAATCCAAATTATCGTGACATCTTATTTTTATCGACATTTTAATTCGACTTTTTCCAAAATCAAAACTAAGGGGGCGTTTGGTTCGTGAAATTCAAAGAAATTAGAATTGGAATTGGAATTAAAAATGTAATTTGACTTGTAATTTGAAGGATTCTTTTAGAAATCTAAAAATGTGTTTGGTTGATATATTTATTAATGGAATTGGAATGTAAATAAACCTCAAAAGACAAAATTACCCCTTAAATATATTATAGATGTAAATCTCTCTAATAACCCCACCCCCATATCAGTACATCACCGACTCATCTCAGCATCATCTTCATTGTGACCAGCACCTTCTCCGGCCACCATCTGCAAATGACAACCGCGCGTTCAAATGAACCCTTGTTTTACCAACTAAATCCCATCACACCGGTTGTGAAAGACAATCGTTTGCTTAAATGTGCCCCATTGTCATCGGATCTCACTTTCCCACTCTGCATCTTGGTGTGATTAGCTGGATTCCAGCAAACTCGAGATGGATTAGCAACGTCGAAGAAAGGAGAAGATCTCGTAACAGTTTATGGCCGGAGAAAGTAGCAACACCGATGAAAGATGAAGATCTAGTAACAGCTTAGTAGGCGGAGAAAGTAGCGACGCCGGAAAAAGATGAAGATCTCGTAAAAGTGGTAGAGATGGATTAGAACGAACACACAAGAGATGATGGAGAAGGCGTTGTTTAGCAATAATCGTTTGGGTTCTTTCGGTAACTCACAAACATTCCGGTGGCTTACTAAACTTTCCTTCAATACATAGAAGGATTTTGAATTCCCCTAATCAAGGGATTTGATTGGAATTAATTCCAATTCCGTATTCTTGTTTTGTCCAATCAAACACATCTAAGGAATGGAATTCAAATTCTAATTCCAATAGATTCTCATGAATTCTTACCAACCAAACACCCCCTAAGCCTTACAAATTTTAATGTCTCCGCCGTAGTAGTAGAGGTTCAACCACTAGTTCAAATAAAAGAGACTCATTTTTACTCTCATAACTATGTTTTATTTATTCATTTTTATGTTCGAATATAATATATAAGGAAAAAAAGTTATCTTTTAAGAATATTCTTTTTTTTCTTTATCTCCAACCATGTATTGCAAAAACAAATTACTTTAAAAAATTATAATAAGTGTATTCATCTTTATATATACTTTAACTTGATTATTTATTTTATCGTATGGAAGTACTTTATATCAACTTAATTTTCTTTAAATATCACTAATGAGTTAACAGAAATTCAAAAGAGTAAAAATATTAATTTTATAAATAATAATCATAACGTTCGTTCATAATAATAATAAAAGTTGAACTTCACTTTGTTAAAATATCTTTAGATTTTTAAAACGAATTTAGTCTGCCTCTGTAGTTCGGAGTAGCGGTGTTCAAATTCGGATATCCGAAATTCAGATATCCGGATTTCGGATATCCGAAAATTTCGGATAGTGGATTTCACTATCCGAATCCGAATCCGAAATTTCGATATCCGAAATTCGGATATCCGTTCGGATATCCGAATTCAAAAAAATTTTGTATTATTTAATAAATTTTATAAAAATATAATAACTTTTATTGAAGTTTTTATCGGATATCCGAAATTTTTATTAAAATGTCCGAAATATCTAAAAATATCCGAAATATTTAATTAATATTAGATATTTTTAAATTTTTATAAAAATATTTTGGATATTTCGGATATCCGAAATATCCAAAAATTCCGAAAATCACTATCCGAATCCGAATCCGAAACTTCGGATATCCGAACTTCGGATATCCGAACTTCGGATATCCGAAGTTCGGATATCCGAACTTCGGAAGAACTTCGGATATCCGAACTTCGGAAGAACTTCGGATATCCGAACTTCGGATATCCGAACTTCGGATATCCGAACTTCGGATATCCGAACTTCGGATCCGAACTTCGGATATCCGAACTTCGGATATCCGAACTTCGGATTTTCGGATATTTCGGATTCGGTTTCGGATTCGGATATTTTTGAACATCCCTAGTTTGGAGTCACCTTAAACCTTTTCTAACAAATTTAACAACATTAAGGGCGGAGGTTGTGGTCTCGACTAGGGAGAAGCCAGAGATGAGATACAGTGTAGTAGTTTAGACGAGAACCCAAAAACTTCTCTTATCTTAATGAAATATTATTATATTTTAACTTAACCAGTTGAGCTAAATGTCACCGGTAAATATGTTTGTTTTTTATTAAAGTGATTATTACTTTCCGTGTAAGAAAACGCGAGTGTTATCTATTTGATTTATGAAGTCAAAATAGGGCGATGACTAGAAACGTCTAGGCTACGACGTGCTTAAGAAGTCAAGACTTGACCTATTCCACATGACCAAGAGTCTAAAATGGACGATTGGATAAAATTAAATAAAATAATAAAAGTAAAAACAACCATCAAATTCCAAGATGATAAAATATATTAATCTTGTGCATCTTGCGTTACTTAAAAGAAAGAGAGAATAAACAAGAGATTCATAAATGTCGATTAAATCAATATGCAAAGTATAGGAGAAAATGTTGAAATTGTCCTACATACATGATGGATACTTGGATTATATACAACTTGACTTAAATAATTGAGTTTGATAACATCTAATGTCGTCGTTTATGTCATAATAGTAAATAGTAATTTAGAGTATGATGATGATGGTTCATTTTTTCGGGAATATTATAACACCTATTATTTTAAAAATGTTTTTAGTAGTAATTTAAATTAGTGTTAATAACAACATGATTTACACCCAAACCCTATAAAGTATTTGCTTAAGGGTGCAAGTTGTTCTAAAAGTTTATAAATAGCTTGTCAATTGTATATAACAACAAAAAAAGAAGTTTAATTAAAAGAACAAATTTGTGTGGGTTTAACTTCTCACAAATGTTCTTTTATGTATGAAGTATACATCATATGCACTTAAAAAATGCTAGATGAATTTGTAGAGCTTTAACCTGATAACATGTAAAACAATACGTTGAAAACGGATGGTTTGAGTCAATTTAGGCTTTTAGTGTTTGTATAAGTTTCAGGTGTAACCCATTGTGCCCTCATGGACATCTTTTATTACCGAATATCTTGACATTTTTTTTAACAATAAATGTATAGCAAATTAGTAATGTTCACTGATTAGCAAGTAACTAGCTAAGAGAAAAAGAACAAATTGTAATGTCAAAATGGGGTTTATAACAAATCCACCTATTTGATCTTACATTTTTACGTTCCTACTAGAAAACCATAAAAAAACAATAATGAACAATGCAATTGAACATACTATCTCTTTGCCAGTCACTAGACTCGATAATCCCTTCAATCCTGAATTTTCAAATTACCTATCAAATCCTCA
Organism: Flaveria linearis; assembly: GCA_024085815.1. Classification (NCBI taxonomy): domain Eukaryota; kingdom Viridiplantae; phylum Streptophyta; class Magnoliopsida; order Asterales; family Asteraceae; genus Flaveria; species Flaveria linearis. Next base: position 59,409,314 of record CM044014.1, on the reverse strand, counting down.
GTTCGTCAACGTAATTACCTCCACCAACTTTTTGTTTTTCTTTTACAAAGTCACATTGTCCGGCCATCCTATAAAATCAGTCGTCTCTTCGACATAGATAAGTCAATATCCAACCATACACCAATGAGATTCATAATCAACTTATAGCAGGACAAGTAGTGAAAATATGATCCGTAGTTTTAGAGTCCATCACAAAAATTAGAAAGCACAAATAGAACATCTACCCTGTATCCACAAAATTCTTAAGAATTAATTTTGCAATGTTTTATTGTGAGCATAATAATCACATGAAAATTGACCAATATCTAAAACTTTTAGAAGTCAAATGATGTGCTATTTGCAAATAGCTAATACTTATTATCCATAGTTATTACACAATTTGGATTCAAATACAATACTCTTGATCATTAGACCTATTATTGATGAATATAACACCTCTTGTGGTTATGGTGCCCAACTACTTGGAATTACCTCATTATCACATAGGTTACATAAACAGATAACCTTAGTTAGAATGTTATGTGTAGCAAAGTATGCTTATTTTCATAAGTTATGCAAACTTAGGTCAGAAATTCACGTGCTGCTGCAATGTCTTATCATAGCGCCATCGAATCGATACTAACACAAATAGAGCAAGAAATTACATAATAATTTTTAACCTATGAGTACGTCGACCAGCATCATAACAATAGAATATTAAAACCCAAAATAATTAATAGAGTTAAAAGTAAGCATGAGCGTAATTACATGTAGAAATTAAAAAAAACACAAAAAATAAAGGTTAAAAACGTAAAAACGTAAACATAGGGCCCACCTAGTAAACAACACAAACAGCACTGTAGCATATAAATAAAAATTTTAGAGTAAATTACCATTTCCATCCTTGGTTTGGTGGTTTTGATCATTTGCATCCCTACAGTTTAAAAATCCTCATATACACCCTAACGTTTCATTTTTGTTCCCATTTGCATCCAAATTACTAACAACGTTAAATAATTCAGTTAATTTTTTATAAAATGACGAAAATGCTCTTAAAACCCCTAACCCACTACCCTTTTTTTCTCTCTCGCTGGAGTCAACACCTCCATCACCCACCCACCACCCGTCCACCACCCGTCCACCCACCCACCACCCGTCCACCGCCACCGCCACCGCCGCCACCGCCGCCACCGCCACCGCCGCCACCGCCGCCACCGCCACCGCAAACTCTCTTTCTCTCTCTCATTCTTTCTCAAACATAAAACACACATATTCTCTCTCTCTCTCTCTCTCATCACTCTATCACCACCACCATTTCCAGTGGAGGAGGTACGTGGTGGCGCCACTGCCTCAAATCCCTCAACTTCTACCCCCAAATATCCCACCACCACCAATCACCGCCGGAGACCCATTACCACCAACACCCGATTGAACTAGCAGCCTCACAGTACGTCTTCAATCAACCCCTCGAATACCAACATTTCGATCTCAATAACTCCGATCAAATCAACGAGTCACAACCTGCAGCCACAGATCTTGACGGGTAGTGGGTTAGGGGTTTTAAGGTAGCAAACCTCTTAATCCACAACATTAATCCACATTAAAGTAATTATTATCTATGACTACAGTGCAATCGGAACTTCACCGGCTCCGACGAGGTTGGGGAGGCATAAATAGGTCCAAAGCGCAGACGGGCTCACCGTCTCAAAGTAAATGACGGGAACCCCAGCCTCCTCCGCCACATCAAGCGCAAACGCAAACGAACCATCGGGTATCAACACCGTCTCCGGCGACTCAGATCTCCGGCTAAAGCGCCCCGACTCAGATCTCCGGGGGCGAGTTTCAGAGCTTGGATGAGGTGTACAGCCGCCTGAATAGCGGCATCGGAGCGAAACCTCCGGCGAAGATGTTGATGGTGTTGATGGTGTTGATGGTGTTGATGGTGGTGGTGATGGAGTGATGAGAGAGATAGAGAGAATGTGTGTGTGTTTATGTTTGAGAAAGAAAGAGAGAGAGAGAGAGAGAAAAGGAGTTTGTGGTGGTTAAAGGAGAAGAAGAAGATGATGTGGATGGTCCCATTAGATTGTGTCAAGGGTATTTTTGTCATTTTATAAAAAATTAACTGAATTATTTAACGTCGTTAGTAATTTGGATGCAAATGGGAACAAAAATGAAACGTTTGGGTGTATATGAGGATTTTTAAACTGTAGGGATGCAAATGGTCAAAATCACCAAACCACAAGGATGCAAATGGTAATTTACTCAAAATTTTAATATGATATTTGCCGATGAGCTTTAGAGTCGTTGTTTTTGGAGGACGCACCCCATTATTTTTTAAAGTGAAAATCATAGGTTCCAATCATAGGCACTCATGGCTTTTATCATAGTGGGCTTTTAATTGGTGAGTTTTTCTTGAAATGATGGGCGAGCCGTGTCACTAACGTTGTATGTGTTCGTGGGCATGGGTAGTCTTTCGCCAATAAGTTTGCCGAGATGACCAGGCTTAAAGTATTCGTTGGCCGTTTAAAAAATAAATAAAGATATCCATGACGATTCGTTTTGTCTCTGAAACTTATCTGTCGTAATTAATCTTATTATTTGTAAAGATCTTTTTGATATTATATGGACTTGTTAGCTATAGTATATTTACTTAGAAATTGTAATTAAACAATGTCATCTGTAATTAATTGATATATAGTTTCAAATTAGCTTTGTGTAGGTTCTCGTTCTCATTCGATTAAGTATTTTTTATTGTTCTTATGTTGCTAATCGCGTTAGTACTTCACGTACACTTAACTAAATACAACTACTCAAAGAACATATAACTAAACCGATCTACCACTTTTTATCAACCATCCAAGGATGGCGTGGTGTAAAAGGTTTTTGTTGAGAAATCAGAAAAACACGAATTAAACACTTCGAATCAAAAACACATAATCGATTCCACTAATCACTTTGATTACAATGAGTTACACAAAGAAGAAGAATCAAAGACTAATCGCTCTACTTTCATCAATCTACGCCCCTCGATTTATACCCAAATAAGGTTGTTAACGGTAATTAACAACCCCTGCAACTATTACTAATACAACCCTCCAAACTTGAAGTAATAACACAAATAACCCATGTACTTATTAACCAATACAAAGCAAATGAAAAATATACCCCGGTTGATTATATTGTTGACTTTATCAACCTAATATATCAACAATCTCCACCTTGAAGTCAACTTAATCAACACATCTCTTAACCAACACCCAATACATCTAAGCAAAACTGAAACTTAGACAATGACAAAACCTTAATAAAGACATCTCCAGCATTTAGTTCGGTATAAACTTGAGCAACCACAGCTTCTTTAGAGCTTACAATCTCCTGAATAAAATGATACTTAACTCTAATATGCTTAGTCCTTTCATGAAACACATAATTCTTAGTTAACTGAACTGCACCTTGGTTGTCACAAAACACAACTGCATCACCAACTAGTCCCAGATCAGCTGCAAACCTCCTTAACCATAATGATTCTTTCATTGCCTCAGTAAGTGCAATATATTTTGATTCTATAGTAGATAAAGCAACTACAGATTGTAATCTAGCCTTCCAGCTTACAAGATTACCAAGAACCTTAAAAGAATATCCTGTTATAGACCTTCCCTTATCCAGGTCTTTTGCATAGTCTGAGTCTACATACCCAGTGACAGTCTTACTCAACATTCTTTCTAATACATCAATCCATAGTCTCTAGTTCCATTCCAATACCTCAGCATCCATTTCACTGCACCCCAATGACCTTTACCAAGGTTGACTAGAAATCTGCTTACAATACTCACCCCATATCCAATGTCATAATTCTTTAACACCTTCATCAAGTAGGCCTTCTGAGAAATTTTCAACTGCCTACAGCTCCGGTCTCTAGAAATTTCCATACCAATAATCTTTCTAGCTTGACCAAGCTGCTTCATCTCAAACTCACTCATCAAGAGTTGTTTAATAGCTTCAATCTCACCTTTATCTTCACAAGCTAGCAACATGTCATCTACATATAACAAGAGATACATAAATTAATTACCTGTATATTACTTTAGATGCACACAGCTACTATAATCACGTCTCTTAAACCCATGAGTTGTGGCATAGTCATCAAATCGTTTATACCATTGCCTTGGTGAATCTTTTAATCCATACAAGGATCTTTTTAACAGACAAACTTTCTCCTTTTCACCCTTTGACTCAAAACCTTTAGGTTATGCCATAAAGATCTTTTCATCTAAGAAGCCATGTAAAAAAGTTGTTTTCATATCTAACTGCTCCAACTCTAGATCTTGACAAGCTACTATGGACAATATCATCCTAATGGATGTGTGTTTCATCGCAGGTGAAAAGATTTCTGTATAGTCTACACCAGCTTTCTGAGTATACCCTTTAGCCACCAGTCTAGCTTTGAACCGAGGTGGATCACCAAGAAAGGCCCCTTCCTTTAACTTGTATAACCACTTACAAGCAACTAGTTTGTGGTCAACTGGCTTTTCTACCAGCTCCCAAGTCTCATTCTGTAGTGACTCTATTTCCTCCTCCATGACTTTTATCCATTCTGACTTTTCTTCTGATGTAACAACTTCTTCAAATGTGAGGGGCTCTAACACAGCTTCCTGTTCAACTGACAGGAATGCCACAACAGAGATATCATCTCCATCTCTAAACCTTAATGGAGGTTGAACTTTCCTCCTTGGTCTATCTCTGGCAATACTATATTCAGGCTCACTATTTGAAGTATCTTTATCATTTAGCTCATCATTCTGGTCTTGTACCTCCACCTTAATTTGAACTTCATTGAGGTTTGTAGTACAAAAAACATCTTGGCCGGACTGGTTCATAATGTCTCTATACATCATGTTCTCATTAAAAGTTACATCTCTACTAGTTATAACTCTTGAGTCATCTATCCTCCACAACCTATAGCCTTTGACCCTTCAGTATAACTAAGAAACACACACATTTAGGATCTAGGTTCTAACTTTCCCTGATTGCTGTGAGCAAATGCCCATGATCGAAACACCTTCAGGTTATTGTAGTTTAGCCTCTCTCCTGACCATACTTCCATAGGAGTTTTCTTATTTAGAGCAGCACTAGGAGATCTATTAATCAGATAAGCTGCAGTTAAGACAGCTTCAGCCCAAAAAGATTTAGGTAATCCGGAACAGGATAGGAGACACCTTACTTTATCAAGTAGAGTCATGTTCATCCTCTTAACTAATCCATTATGTTGAGGGGTACCAGGTACTGTAAGATGTCTACCAATCCCATGTTCCTTACAATAGCTGTGAAATTCTTTACCACAAAACTCTAAACCATTATATGTCCTTAGTTTCTTTACTTTTCTGTCAACTTGCCTCTCTACTAGAATCTTCCATTCTCTAAACTTGTCAAAGGCCTCATACATTTTCTTTAAAAAGTAAACCTATACTCTTCTTGAGTAATCATTAATAATTGACAAAAAATAACTAGAACCCCCTAAAGACATATGTTTTGTTGGTCCCCAGAGATCTGCATGAACATAGTCTAGCACACGCTTAGTCTTATGAGTTCCTTTGTTAAACTTCACTAGGCAAGACACCTTGCTTATTAAGTTCTATTAACCCTTGCTGACTGATATGCCCTAGTCTTCTATGCCATAGCACCAGTACGTTTATTAGAGGATGTTACTAGGGAGACACCTTTTAGTAATGCCTCACCATCTAGTATATAGATGTTATTCTCTCTTCTTGTGCCTGAGAATAACACTAATGATCCCCTAATTACTTTGGCCTTTCCATTTTAAGACTCACTTGACAACCTGATCTTTTAAAGGTGCCCATGGATAAAAGACTTCTTTTCAGATCAGGTACATACCTTACATGTTCCATTTTGAACTCAGTCCCATTTTGCAACTTAAACATGATTGAGCCTTCACCTTGAATCTCATAGTCTCTATCATCACCTAGCTTGACTGTTCCAAGCCTTTCCTTATTGAAATCGACCAACACTTCTTTGGTCGGAGTCATGTGAAAAGAACAACCAGAGTCTAGCACCCATCCCTCTTTCTCACCTATATTGATAGCCATCATCACATTTGCACTCTCATATCCATCTGACATATCATCAGACGAAATGTAGTATGATAAGTTCTTGGTTCCACTTGACTCAGCCCCTTGCCTTTTCTTCCATTCAGGGCAATCTTTCTATAGATGCTTTTCTGAATGACACACAAAGCACTTTCTTCTGAACTTTCACTTCAATCTAGAGTGGCTTCTTGGTCGGTGATCCTTTTGAACTCTGAGATCTGGTCTTCCTCTTACATATAGGCCATCTCCACCTTCTTCTTTCAAGTTTGACCTCTTCTTCAGTTCTCTAGAGTTCACTGCAACTAGTACTTCTTCCATTGATAGAGAATCTCTTCCATATAATAGAGTGTCTATGAAATATTCGTAATAAGAAGGCAAAGAAGTCAAGAATATAATTGCTTGATCTTTTTCGTCTAACTTGACCTCTATATTTTCCAAATCTAAGATTGGTTTATTAAAATCATTTGTATGATCTTCAATAGACTTCCCAGAGTTCATTTGAAAGGTGTGGAGCCTCTTTTTCAGATACAGTCGGTTTACTAGGCTTTTTTATGTATAATGATTTTAGTCTTGACCAGACCCCTGCTGCACTAGTCTCTTTCGTTACCACACGAAGTACACAATCACCCAGACTCAGGATGATCGCACTGTGCGCCTTGACACCCAGATCCTTCCACTTCTCCGTAATATCTTTCTTTTCTTTGTCCGTCGCACCATCTGGGATCTTGGTATCTCCTCCGGACAACGCATCTGCAAGTCCTTGATGGACTAAGAGAGCCCTCATCTTGACTCTCCACACCCTAAAGTCATTCCTGCCATCGAACTTCTCGATCTCAAACTTGGTGGACACCATTTCCTTTTCAAGTCTTCCTTAGATTTGAACTCTTTCTCAATTCGAGCCACACCGGGCTCTGATACCACTTGTTGAGAAATCAGAAAAACACGAATTGAACACTTCGAATCAAAAACACATAATCGATTCCACGAATCACTTTGATTACAATGAGTTACACAAAGAAGAAGAATCAAAGACTAGTCGCTCTACTTTCCTCGACCTACGCCCCTCGATTTATACCCAAATCAGGTTATTAACGGTAATTAACAACCACTGCAACTATTACTAATTGTTGGGTCACTATAAGGCTGGTGCAACCAAAGCTACTTCACATAGTCAATTTTGGTGCTACATTCAAAGGATTCTGAAGCTAAGTATGAGAACTTTCGAAGTCTGAAGAGTTCTTCCGAAGACAAAGTCTGAAGACATCAGCTGAAGGCAACAGCTGAGGGCAACAGCTGAAGGCAACAGCTGAAGGCAACAGCTAAAGGCAACAGCTGAAGGCAATAGCTGAAGGCAACAGCTAAAGGCAACAGCTGAAGACAACAGCTGAAGACATCAGCTGAAGGTAACAGCTGAAGACAACAGCTGAAGACATCAGCTGAAGGTAACAGCTGAAGACAACAGCTGAAGATATCAGCTGAAGACATCAGCTGAAGACATCTTCCGAAGACAAAGTCTGAAGACAAGAGCTGAAGACAAAGTCTGAAGACAAGAGTTGAAGACAAAGTCTGAAGACAAGAGCTGAAGACAAAGTCTGAAGACAACAGCTGAAGACAACTTCTGAAGACAAACTCTACTTCCGAAGACAAAGAAGACTCCAAGCCTCGGAAGAAGCAGTCTTCCGAAGTATAAGTGGCTTCGGAAAAAGTTATTCTTCCGAAGCAATTTAACCTTCGAAAGACATTGCTATGACCAGTAGACATAAGTATGGTCTCTGACAATCCGCTGTAGACCTCTGATACAGCATGGCTTCTTTCTAAAGAGCCATGTTGTTCACCATACTTTATTCTACTGTTTACCTTTTTATGATAGTACATGTTACCAACTTTAGTTGGTGACAAAAGGTAAGTCAGGGACATGTCCTGACTACCAAATCTCAGGTAAAATGTCTGAGATACCTTAACCTATAGTCTTGTAGTATAGATGTTTGGTTAGAGGTTTCCAGCTGGTATCAAAGTATATCCGGCTGTAGGTAGTATTATATATGTATTCTCATTGTAACTCATGAGGTAGAGAGTGAGATTAAGCCAGAACTATAAAGTCCAGAAAACCGATCGATCTCACTTCGTTTGAATTGTTGCACTTGATAATACGCGAAGACGGGTGCGCGATTTGAATGTATCAACCGAGAGAACAAAAACATTCAGCACAAATCATTGTATATCAAACGTATATTGTCGAATGATTACAATGAAAATCGATACTAGATCGATTTCACCCGAAGGTGGAAATCACAACTGTGATCTGCTCGAAATTGAGCGAAAATACAAATGAAAATAGCACTCTAGGTTGAATTGTAATAATTGCACACATAAAACTGAATTCGCATGCGAATATATATACAAGTCTGTGTGTTTTCGCATGCATGCGATTCGCATCACCATTTCGCTTGGCTGTGCGACTCGCCTGCCTTCGCGTGCATATGCGACTCGCCTGCCTGCCTTCGCGTGCATATGCGACTCGCCTGCCTGCCTTTCGCATGCATACATTTTCGCATGCATGCGAATCTGCTTTCTGTCGCATGCATGCATGCAGCTTCCTCGTGCAAGCTTTGAGTCGAACTTGCATGTAATCGCACATATTCCAAATTGTTCATCTCTTACCAGTTATAACTATAGTGTAATCCAAAATGTTTGATCCTTACAATCTCCCCCTTGGATTATGCTATAGTTTGAATTCTTCAATCTTCAACAAAACCTTTCTAATGAAGGTTCTCGCATCAGCGGATAGATGAAACAATTGTTGAATAAACCTTTCTCAATGAAGGTTCTCGCACACTTCGGAAAATTGACGTTGATGCAGCAACTCTTGAGCTTCAAATCTTCAGAAAATCATGCAGCAAAGTCTCTTGAGCATTTACACAAACACTTGGTGTGCGGTCTACAACTTTTGAGCTTGTTTAACGTCCTCGAACGGAAGATCGCGGAATAATAATCCGTTGTATCAAGAGCAACACCTTGCTCTGATACCAATTGTAAAACCTCTGAAAACTCCCAAGAAATCAATAACACACGATCTCAATCACGTGAATGCGGAATGTAAACGTGATTGGATAGAAAAGAAGATTGGATTGAACAAGAAATGCTTCTTCGATTAAAACAAACAACCTATTACAGGTCTTGTGCGATTTCGCACAGATAAGTATGATAATGATTGAAAAACTTAATTACAAAACGAAATCTAGCTATTTATACTAAACATAGGGTTCTCACGCGAGATGCCTTTCGCGCGGCCGTGGCTTTCGCGTGGCAGCTGTTCTCGCGTGGAGGCTTGTCTCGCATGGGCTGCTTCTCGCGTGACTTATTCCTGTCGCGTGGATCTGGTTTCGCATATGATGTTTTGCCGAGCCTTGATTTGTCTTCTACACTTAAACTCTGAACTTTAAACCTTAAACCGCAATATCAAGATCAATGTACTAGCTACTCGCTTGATGAGTCTAACACAAGCATTTCTAGCGTCACGATAGCTCAAGTTCCCAACTAAATTTAAACCGTTCTTTCTGATCTTAAAAATGAGTAGTACAAGGAACAAAAGACCAGATAGTAGTGTGATTATTGACCATACTATATGCCAACAGAAAGTTTAGTAATATCTGAGTGTCTTTGGTTCAATGATTGATATATACTTGGATTTTAAACACATTGCAATGCAGTTGCTGGTGAATTTTACATGTATGGCGTGAAAAGTTAAGGTGAAATCATCATACCTAATTAACGTTAACTAATATTCTTTATGAAAATGTCCAGGAGAACAGAGAAATCCACAGTGATATAACTCATCGTGTCCAGGCAGGATGGTGTTAGGATGGTGCGAATGGAGAGCAGCGCCGAGGATTTTGTGTGACAAGAGGTTCCAACAAAACTAAAGGGAAAGTTATATAAAGTAGCAGTAAGACCTGCTATGTTATACAGAACAGATTGTTGGGCCATGAAGAAGTCACAAGGGAGGAAGATGGAGGTCGCAGAGATGAGAATGCTGAGGTGGATGTGTGGTCACACAAGGATGGATCGGATAAGGAACGACGTGTTACGACAGAGATTAGGGGTGGCATGCATCACTGACAAAATTCGGGAGGGGATATTGAGGTGGTTTGGACATGTGAAGAGGAGACAGATGACAACATCGGTTAGAACATTAGATAACATCGTCTTAGATGGTAGGAGGGATAGAGGAAGACCAAAGTTGACGCGGGAGGAGTTGATTAGGCGGGACATGTTAGAGTTGTACCTCTCCGAACACATGATTGAGGATAGGAGTGACTTGAGGCGTAGAATTAAGTTTAAGGAATGTTAGTGGGAATAGGTTGAGATAGCGAATGCTTGTGACATAGGTAGACTCTCTGTTTCTTTTATATGTAAAGGGCTAATACAAGATTAAGAATAAGACCTTTTAGGGCAATAATAGAACAGAGTAATTGGGAGTGATGTTATTGAGTGTGCGTTTTTATTTTATTTTAATAATCTGTCTGCCTTTTTTATTTGTTGCCTGAGATGTATATGTGGGTTTATATGTCGTTGTGCTTTGCTAAACTAGTATTTGAAATATACAAAATGTGTCAGTAATCTTGTGTGTTTTTTTTATTCAGTCGGGGGTCTCATTGAAAGCGGTCTCTCTATCCTAAAAGATAGAGGTAAGATTTGTCACCATCCAACCCCTCCAAGACCCTGCTTCAAGTAGGATATACTGGGTATATGTTGTTGTTGTTGTAATATTCTTTATGAAAATGAAAGATGCACGACGAAGATTTGTGCCGATTAACATTAGCTTGCAAATCAACCCAAATTTCGTTTGTGTTTAGAATCTCTTTAAAAGAATCAAAAATAAACTCACCAAATTGATTTTATAAACACTTTCTAGTCACAATATTATTATTATTATTATTATTATGTATACTCATAGGATCTCAACTTGTTTTTATCATTGCTTGATCCTTCTGTTTTACCAAGAAAATAAAACTACAATTATTGAACTTTTAGATATTTCATGAAAGGATACACCGTCATAAATGGAACCGTAGTAGTTGAACCCGTGTTCATAGCGGGAACCGGACCAGTTGAACCAGATCGGTTGAAGCAGTTTTTTATATATATTTTTTACTTTTTTGTATTTTTTACATATATTTATAAAAATAATTATAAATTTATCAGGTTTCACCAACAGACCGGTAGTGTCCAGTATATTTCTAAAAACATTACCTTTTACAAAGTCATAACGATCATAACATGATGCAAACAATATAAACAAACGAACATATTACTATCAGCGCACAACAAATTAGAGAGAAAGGAACAGTCCACTTAGAATCCAAATTCATGATTCACGACAGTCTCTTTATACATGATACATGACACCATGAACACGACAAAACATGTATAACATAACATAACATAACACACTACATATTTTAATTATCACATCCTTTTGTTATATATATAATCCAAAGGCACTACAAAAGTTTAGACAATACGGTTTTGAACAAATGCTGAGAAATGATACGGTTGGTTTTTTCAGTAGGATGGAAAGAATCCCAGAACACGTATTTGCTAGCATCCGAACAGGTGAACGGATTATATTGATCGCACATGTATCCCATCTCGAATAGTCCTGTTGAACAACATGCCACTGCTGCTGCCTCAAATCCTGTATAAATACAACAATAATAATTTGTACATTCTTTCATAACATTTGTGTGATCTAAGGAGACGAAACATAACTTAAATGCTTATGTTATACTTTGTAGGTCCAAAGTGCAAACAGTAAGTAGGAAGAAGCAGTAGAACTTAAGGCGGCCTGAATATTTGGTTGAAAAGATCATGTTATGACTCTCGGTTGAAAAGTTCTAGTTTTATCACGTCAAAAACTAGAGTTCTTAATCTTGTCGGGTTGATGAGATTAGGGTTGGTAGTTTGAGTCGGTTAACCTGAAAACGACCCACTTAAAATCATGTAATTGTTTTCCATAGGTCGGAGGGTTGTAATATTTGGTTAAACGGGTCTTTAATTGGTTAGAAGGTTGACCTTATCGACTTGTTTAATTATGTCAATCCTAACACGTGTATAATTAAATGGGTTAAAAGTCAACATAATGGAATTGTTCATTCAAACGGTTAAAAAAGTTTTCTAGAATATCTGCTCATTTATAAAATGAGTTATATGTGAGAACCTGGATTAAATTATTTTTTTATCGTGTCAAAAATCATCAGCCCTACTAAAGAGAGAGAGAGAGATTACCAAAAGATGAAGGTTTTCGGACAATTTGCTGGAACATGGGATACGGATTAGAAAAGACAATTTTACTCCCCGAAAGCTCAACATTTAACCGTTTGACCAAACCACTCAACTTCTGGTTAAACGCCATCGCCACTTTGTTATATTCACCATTGCATGTCCCTCCATTTCCAATCATGAAGCTCGTGGTTCGCTCCAATGGCAAACAACCCATTGGCGGAAGACCCCCGAGGGACAGTTTTCTCGCACCAAGGCCGTAGAGCTTCTTGGTAAACGACTCGGCGATAGTGAGTAAAAAATCTTGATATTGGGTAATGGTGTATTGGGATCTCCTGTTGGTAAGTGTATAGTAGTTCTCAAGGAAGTCATTGGTGCCCATGCTTGTAAGGTAGACTGCTTGAGATATTATGGCATTGGCTTTTTGTTCACCCAAATGTTCTCTTAGTTTCTTTTGGTAGTCCTTGTAGTACTCCACCTCCTTCCATAAAGGTATCACTGACTATATTTAAAGCACATTGAATGTTAAGTTATTACTATTTTGCATAACCATAATAAAGAAAAGGAAAATTGGTTATCATAGGTTCCAAATATAGCTAATTGGTAACTAAAGGTTCCAACTTTCAATTTGGTAACCACAAGTTCATAGTTATATGTTATTTGTTGTCATAGGTTTCCGTCTACCAGACCCTTAACACCGTTAGGGTCTGGTGACGTGGCGTTCCAACATGGCAGTAAAATGGTGTTACAACTCATCGTCAACACAAACCCCTGTTTCAAGAACAATGTCTCTACCCACACCCTTAATCCACCACCCACCTCTTCGTAAAGGCGATTCGAATCACTTCGTATCACTCACCTCCACCACCTACGGCTCCCTCACCGTCGTCGACGCCACCACCCCCTCCGCCACCACCACCACCACCACCACCGACAACAGCAAAACCCTAGAGGAATACCCTGTTTCATCTCTAGATTCTGTGATCAACACATGGGAGCTCATGGAAGGATTAGATGAAGAAATCGAATTGAATGTTGATAATAATCAGAAGAATCTGAAGAAACCCACTTCGTATAATGGAAGATTGATCAATGGATCGAAGGAAAAAGATGATAAACTCTATGTTTCGTTCGGATTGGGTGGTCCGTACGAATTGGTGGAGTATTCAGAGATCAAACCCTTGTGGAAGCATTTATCTGAAGAATCACTGTTATCGAAAATGGATTCTAATTTGATTTCAAGTTACAATAAAGCATTATCTTCTAAGCAATTAGATCATTAACATGAATCGAAAGTATCAGCTCACTCTGTTACTGAAACCCCTGATTCAAAAGGGGTTTGTTGTTTATCTGGTTTTGAGGATCGAATTGTTTTGTATTACACCAGTTTGAGAGGAATCAGGAAAACTTATGAAGATTGTTGTGAAATTCAATTGATTTTGAAGGGATTTCGCGTGTTTGTTGATGAACGCGATATATCGATGGATTCAAGTTACAGAAAGGAGCTGCAGAGTGTGTTTGAGGGCAGAGGATTCACTCTGCCACAAGTGTTCATCAGGGGGAAGCTTATTGGTGGTGCAGATGAGATCAAAAGACTTCACGACGAAGGAAAATTGTTCGATTTTATGAAGGGATTTCCTGTTATTGATCCTGGGGTTGTTTGTGACAGTTGTGGGGATGCAAGATTCGTGCCATGCCCGAATTGTAGCGGAAGCAGGAAGGTTTTTGAGGAAGATGAAGGGAGATCGATTAGGTGCCTGAATTGCAATGAGAATGGTTTGATCAGGTGTGCCACTTGTCGCTCTTGATTACTAAATGTGGGTACACCATTTTACTGTCATGTTGGAACGCCACGTCACCAGACCCTAACGGTGTTAAGGGTCTGGTAGACGGAAACCTATGACAACAAATAACATATAACTATGAACTTGTGGTTACCAAATTGAAAGTTGGAACCTTTAGTTACCAATTAGCTATATTTGGAACCTATGATAACCAATTTTCCTAAAGAAAAATACTAATTTAAAGGAAGCCTTAATATATTATAGACAAAAACAACATGGGTGGTTATTTAGCTAAGGAAAAATCTCTTAACTTAGGTTTAATATACAGTTTTAGTATAGTAAAGTCCAGAATTTTGTTTAAAACATATACACTAGTGAGTTTTCTTAAATGTTACCCTTAAAGGTCAAGATTTGATAGGTGACATTCTGAATGTTTTCAAATTGATGTTGTAAGTAATCTTATTATCATACAAGATGGGATGAATTTGTATCTCGAGCGGTCAAAATTTATTAAGCGATGTTTTATTTTTACGAAAGAGTCCTCGTGACATCCATTCATAAATAGTCACCTAAGGTACTGTTTGTGGTAGAAACTGACGTTGACTTATAAAAAATATATACGTGTATTTTAACAGATTTAGGGACTTTAATATACCAGAATTATGAGAACTTTTTGGGAAACCTTAGCTTTTCTTTTTTACTTTAACCCTTAAAAGAAAAATAATTTTATTCTTTCCTTTTCAAATAACTTATACCTTTAACGATTACAAACAACTTATTCAAATCTATAACCAGAAATAAATTTAATGTTTAAATTAAAATATTTTTGTTATATTAAAAACTAGAATTTTATATTTATAAACTAGAATTTTATATTTATAAACTTCACATTATAACTCCTTAACTACTCAATTAATGGCCAATTAATGATGGTCAGGTGTATCTACTTTTTCATGTATTTGTGATCCCCTATTTAAGAAAATCAACACATTATTCCAGTCAAGGGTATTTAAAAACCGACCAAAATTAATTATTCAATTTTGAGAAAAAAACAATTAATTTTCTAAAAACAAAATATATGAATAGTAACGAATTATTTGAACATTAATATCACATTTATTTCAAAAGATATGCATATGCATGTAACAGAAATATCAAATATCGTACGTGATCAACAAAAAAACTAATCGGATAAACTTACAAGCACGTCTGAAGTAGCATTATCGTAACCGGTACCGGCGGACGCAAAACAAACTCCCTTAGCGAAATCCGATATATTATACGCCGGATCTAAGTAAGCTGGCACATACGGCCGCAGACCAAATGATTCCGATATAAAATCAGTCGGAACACGCCCGTTTGAGAATCTTCCCGTAGCCTTTCCCCCGAAGAAATCACGACCATACGGTTTGAAGTTGCTCTTCAAAACCGTTTGGATGTGGTTGTTGTTTCCGGCGTCTACTGAGGAGTCGCCGAAAACGATCACCGCCGGAACCTTGGCTCCGGTGGTGTAGATTTGCAGGATGAGGGTAGTGAAAATGATGAAAAGCCCCATTTCTAGAGGTTTTTGCATTGGGGGCGAATGAATGTCTAGAGAAGAGTGTGAGAGTAGAAGTGAATATATATAATATGAGGATTGGCGTTGGAGAGTATGGAGTTTGTTGAGAGTAATAAATGGCGAATTATGTTATTCCACTTTTTAAGATAGTAATTAATTGCTCACGTAGGAATTTTATTGGTATTATTTTACAACGGTGACTGCAATTTTATATATATATATATATATATATATATATATATATATATATATATATATATATATATATATATAGAGAGGGATCAAATGAAAACCACATTTATAATTGAAAACCATGAAAACCACTTTCAACCAATCATAGATTTTTAATATATATTTTTTTTATTTTATTAAAAAAGGGTTTTTTTGTAATCTTGCAATTAACATATTTATGGTATTTATATATTTGACTAAATCCCTTTCTTTTCTCACTCTCAATTTTAGTTTGTTATATCAAATCATCATATATTTTCCTCTTGAGTTCAAAACAGAGTGCGAGGAAGTGGAGGAGACGACGGAGGTGTGGTGGTGGCTAGTGGTCGACGGTTGTGTGGTGGTGGCTAGTGGTCGACGGTGGTGTGGTGGTGGCTGGTGGTCGACGGTTGTGTGGTGGTGGCTGGTGGTCGCTGGCTGCAGATCGAGAGGCGAGAGATCGAGAGGTCCTTCGCAGACCGAGAGGGGAGAGATCGAGAGGTCCTTCGCAGACCAAGGTATTGGATTTTGCTAGGGTTCTTTCAAAGTTGATTGATTGATTGATTGATTGATTTCGGTTGTTATGAGAATTGATTATGGGTTCTTTTTGATTGACAGAAAAAGAAGGAAGAAGAGAAAGCTAGAGAGAAGGAATTGGTTATGGGTTCAACCTAAAGTACATATATGTACCTTAGTATTAGTTGTTGATGAATGATTTGTTTAACTATTACGTATATGTACCTTAATATTAGTTGTTTGATGAATGATTTACGTATGTTTATTAACTGTTACATATATGTACCAAAGCTTCTTTAGCATATAACCAAAATCCTAATCGCACCATTACACAGACAAAGACTTATTAAATGTTACATATATGTACCAAAGCTTCTTTAGCATATTAACTGTTACATATATGTACCAAAGCTTCTTTAGCATATTAACTGTTACATATATGTACCAAAACTTCTTTAGCATATTAACTGGTATGTATCATTGAAGTTTTAAAACATTTTAATATTTTTGAACAATTATCCTATGTACACATATATACCGTCGTTGTATTATCCAAATTTTTCAACTTAATTAAGTCTTTAGACTCTTAATAAACTTCTATTACTGTAAAAAAATATTCATCATACATCACTCAACCGTTCACATTATTTGGTACACATATGTACCATCGTTGTATTAGGAGAGAAGAGAGAGAAATAAAAATTAGGAAAGTAAAGAGTAATTAAGAGAGAGGAAAGAGAAACGAAAATTATGGAAAGTTAAATAGATTTATTTTTTGTTTTTCCTAAAATGCCCTTTTATATTAAAACTTGTCTTAAAAACTTCACAAGAATTACAATCTTGCCACGAGTAATTAATGACCATTGATCTACATAATCAATGGTTAAGATTTAGTTTGCAAGGTTTTCATTTATAACTAGGTTTTCATTGGATCCCCCCTATATATATATATATATATATATATATATATATATATATATATATATATATATATATATATATATATATATATAGGGTTAGGATCATTACAGAACCACTTTTTATTTTCAGAACTACAGAACCATTGATTTACATAAATGTATATTAAGTTTGGTAATACTTGACCTGTTTTACATATGTGTATATCAGACATGAGCAATAAACTATAAAAAAACCACTAAATATCACCAGGTTTAACTTACATCTATGTAAACCAATGGTTTATAATTTACATTTATGTAAGTCAATGGTTCTTTTGGTTCTGAAAATAAAAAATGATTCTATAATGATCCTGATCCATATATATATATATATACACACACACACATATATATATATACATATACATATATCTATACATATATATATGTATACATATATATAGATATATATACACGCACATATATATATATATATATACATATATATACATATATATACATATATATATATACATACATATATATATATATACATAGATCTATGTATGTATGTATGTATAATATATATATACATATATATATACATATATCTATGTATGTATGTATAATATATATATATGTGTGTGTATATATATACATATATATATGTGTATATATATATACATATATATATATGTGTGTATGTATATATACATATATATATATACACACACGGAGGCTCCTCTAAAAAATAAGTTTTCCCTAAAAATACTAAAAAGTAATCTTAGCCTTCTAATTATTTAGTTAATTGCTATGATCAAAATATAAAGGGCGTACCTGGTGCTGCAAAGAGCTCCCGCGTTTTCGCAGGGTCCAGGGAGGGTCCGTCCCATTTAAGGGAAGATGTACGCGGTCTTTCCCCCACATTTTGTGGGGAGGCCGTTTCCACAAAATATAAGAAAAATAAACAAGCAATGATATAATATTACACACAATTGTTGACTTTTTAAAATTTCCCCCCAGTTTTTTAAATGCTAATAACGTTTTCATACGATAATATTTTTTTAAATAAATTACACCATAAAATCAAACATTTTCTTTTCTTTAAATTGAGTATAGTATTGTTATATTTTTTTACAAAAAAAAACAAATTATGTGAAATTGTGCTGCAATTTTAACGTTTTTGTGCTTTATTTCATAAAACATTATAAAATTGTGTTGTATTTCATAAAAACATCACAGTTTTGTGTTATTTTACTTCAAACAGCACAGTTTTGTGTTGTATTTCACCAACACAACACAAAATTATATTATATTTTATAAAATTATCATAGTTTTGTGCTGTTTTGCGTTAAACAACATAGTTTTGTGTTGTTTTGCGTTAAACAGCACAGTTTTGTGCTGTTTTTGTCAAATAACACAGTTTTGTGCGATTTTATGTAACATGTTCTATGTTGTTTTACGTCAAAATAATAAGGTCTCATGTGCTGTATCTCTGGTGCATTATGGCAAAATATTAAACAACATAGAAACAACACTTTCTTTGCTATTTTAATGTTCACTATTTTACGTTAATATAACACGTTTTGTGTTGTTTTGCGTTAATACAACAAGATATTTGTTGTTTTGTTTCGTTTTTAACAAAAAAGACGTTGTGTGCCTTTTTAACTCAAATATTTTTGTTTTCAAACATGTTATTTTATGACAAAACAACATGAATTCTGTTTATTTACCTCACAATCTAGCAATTTAAAAAAATTCGACACAATTTAACATTTTAAAATAAATCAGCATAATCTAGCACGTTAAAAAATATAGCACAATCTAGCATATCAAAAAATCTAGTACATTATATTCGAATTTGTGTTGCATTTTGATAAAATACAAAAGGGACTAATGGGTGTGTTTTAGGACCAAAATGCCCTTTAACCCTAATTTGAAGAGTGCCACATGTAATCTCCTTGTTTTTTCTTAGCCTACTTAGGCAAAACTTATTTTTTTATTTGAACCTCTACATATATACATATATATATATATATATATATATATATATATATATATATATATATATATATATATATATATATATATATATATAGGGGGAGGTTTCACTAAAAAATATATTTTGCCTAAGAAGGCTAAGAAGAAATGAGGTGGTGACATGCGGCAAAACTAGAAAATAGGATTAAAAGATATTTTGGTCTATCAACCATTTAATCTAATTCCGCTTCTCCTTTTAAAAATGTAGCACATTTCTTTTACACACTTTTTTCACCCACAAATCCTATGAAAAATTAACCTCAAAATACAACCAAAGCCTAAATGTCACTCGTTGTCTTAAACTTCATAATTACATACAACAACTAATCGGTGATTAGAGATGTTAACTTGAGCGGAGGGTATTAATTGGTAGTGTTTTAAGACAATGATTCAATAGTCAATGATAGTGGTAATTGGAGATAATGAATAATGACGGAGGATGATATCAATGATTAATGATACTCAATTGTCATTCGTTTTATCACACTTAGTTGTCACGTTGATTGTTCATGCATAAAACAATATATAGATTGTTGTTCTAACGCCAAACAACACGAAACGTGTTATATTAACGCAAATAGGGAGCATTAAAATAGCAAAATAAGTGTTATTTCTATTTTGTTTGATATTTTGACATAATACACCACAGAAACAACACATGAGACCTTAAAACAACATAGAAAATGTTACGTAAAACCGCACAAAATTGTGCTATTTGACAAAACACCACAAAACTGTGCTGTTTGACGCAAAACAGCACAAAACTATGATGTTTTGATAAAATACAGCACAATTTTGTGCTGTTTTGATGAAATACATCATAACTTTGTGTTGTTTTGATTAAATACAACACAATTTTGTACTGTTTTATGAAATACATCACAATTTTGTGCTGTTTTGATTAAATGCAGCACAATTTTGTGTTGTTTTATGAAATCCAGCACAATTTTGTGCTGTTTTATGAAATATAAAATCCAGCACAATTCCGTGCTGTTTTATGAAATCCAGCACAATTCCGTGCTGTTTTATGAAATCCAGCACAATTCCGTGCTGTTTTATGAAATCCAGCACAATTCCGTGCTGTTTTATGAAATCCAGCACAATTCCGTGCTGTTTTATGAAATCCAGCACAATTCCGTGCTGTTTTATGAAATCCAGCACAATTCCGTGCTGTTTTATGAAATCCAGCACAATTCCGTGCTGTTTTATGAAATCCAGCACAATTCCGTGCTGTTTTATGAAATCCAGCACAATTCCGTGCTGTTTTATGAAATCCAGCACAATTCCGTGCTGTTTTATGAAATCCAGCACAATTCCGTGCTGTTTTATGAAATCCAGCACAATTCCGTGCTGTTTTATGAAATCCAGCACAATTCCGTGCTGTTTTATGAAATCCAGCACAATTCCGTGCTGTTTTATGAAATCCAGCACAATTCCGTGCTGTTTTATGAAATACAGCACAATTCCATGCTGTTTTATGAAATACAACACAATTCCGTGCTGTTTTATGAAATACAGCATAATTCCGTGCTGTTTTATAAAATACAGCACAAAAACGTTAAAATGCAGCACAATTTCACCTAATTTGTTTTTTTATAAAAAATATAGCAATACTATACTCAATTTAAAGAGAAAATAATGCTTGATTTTATGGTGTAATTTTTTTTAAAAATAGTCTAGCATGAAAAAGTTATAAACATTTAAAAAAATTGGGGGAAACTCAAAAAAGTCAACAAAAGTGGTTACATACCCAAAATACCCTTCCATTTTTTTATTTACAACTTTATTATCATATACATTGATTAAGAAATGGAAGGCTAAAATCATTTATTACATTTCTTAGGTAAAATTTATTTTTTAGTAGAATCTCCCATATATATATATGTATATATGTATATATATATGTATATATATGTATATATATATGTATATATATGTATATATATATGTATATATATATGTACATATAT
Organism: Flaveria linearis; assembly: GCA_024085815.1. NCBI lineage: Eukaryota > Viridiplantae > Streptophyta > Magnoliopsida > Asterales > Asteraceae > Flaveria > Flaveria linearis. The sequence continues at coordinate 59,387,972 of CM044014.1, read as the reverse complement.
ATATATGTATATATGTATATATATGTGTATATATATGTATATATATATATATATATATGTATATAGGGGAGGGTTCCAATGAAAACCACATTATAATTGAAAACCAAGAAAACCACTTATTCACCATTGATCTTTTTGATATATGGTTGAGATTAATTAGTGGCATTTTAGTAATTAAATAAAAGATTATGAGCATTTAAATATGCATTAAGGGCAAATTAGGAACAACATAAAATGGTAACTACCAAGCATAATTAACAAAATTCCTAAATTTACTCTCATCTTTTATTTTTCTCTCACATCTCTCTTATATTTAATAGAAATTTAAATAATTAAATGTATTATTTTTTTTTATTTTGGATTGAAAAATTAGATCATCATGTTTTTTATAAAAACAAATAAACTAAAGAAAATGACTACTTATGCATTCATAACATCATGTTACGTATGCGTAACAATGTATGTTATGTATGCGTAGCATTGTATGTTACGTATATATAACACTATCATACATATGTGTATCACTGTTAACGAACCTATATGAA